>APFE030183425.1:0-19256 GCA_000404065.3 Pinus taeda | reverse complement strand
AGTGACCAGGAGAAATGATCAACAATAAACTTAATCTTTTCTCTGTAATTCCGTACAGCCAAGCCGCCTAGCCTCCATGCAGGTAAGGACACATTCCGTTATTTATTCATTTGACAAAACTAGCATGACCGTGTCGAAATCTTGCATTCTTAGCACCTCACATTTAGAATGCGAGTCTAGGGAGTACAAATAACATAGGCCTGCTCTAGTTCTATGCAACCCACATAAATGATGGTCTCGGGAAGTGCAAATAGCATATGGTGTTCCTCTAGGAAAGTCAGAGTACGGTGCGAGTTCACTTAATCATTACACGGGTAAGTAGTATTACGTTTTAGAATGATGGTGTTCCTCTAGCAAAGGTCAGAGTACGGTGCGAGTTCACTTAATCATTCCACGGCTAAGTAGTTCACTTAATCATTCCACGGGTAAGTAGTATTACGTGTAGGCAGTATTAATATGAGTCGTATAGCGTTGGTTTTGATAGAGTTAGTTTTGTTTTTATATCTTTATACGTTGAATTTGGGTTTTTTTATATCCAGTGAAAAAGAATTTTAGATTTTTTCTATTTTTTACTTATTTTTTTAAATTTTGTTAAGAATTGGTTTAGAATTTGTCAGTTTTATCTATAAATTTTATATTTTTTTTAGTTATCAATCTTCATAGCTGCCACTATAACACCAAGAGTACATCCAACTACCTACAGGTTGATATACTAAGATCTTATGGCCGCCAAGGCGGGGTGGGGAATCTACTTCTCGAGCATCCACCACAGATAGAATTGATATACTAAGATCTTATGGCCGCCAAGGCGGGGCGGGGAATCTACTTCTCGAGCATCCACCACAGATAGATTTACCGTCAAACCACACATCACTATACTGTCTATGAACTCTATATAATTTGAGCGTTTTAGGAGTTTTCAAAGCGCTGAAGTCACTTATGCATTTAAAAACAGATTTTAAACAATAAAATTTAACCAAAAAAATCTCAAAAGATATAATATTTAAACACCTTACATAGTGCTTTTGAGGTTTATTTTTATTTTTTAATTTATAATAAATGATTTTTTTGCTTGTTAATTTATTTGGTAAAATTAATGATAAATTTTGGTTATTTTTAAATTTAGTTGAAGAGATTATATTCATCATATAAAATATTTTTTAAATAGGGAAAAATGGTTTTATACATTATAATTTGCAAAATGTAAAATAGTTAATATACTGTAATTGATATAATCAACCTTATCATTTGTAAAAGGTAAAGTGGTTAATACATTATAGTTTGACATAATTAACATTATAATTTTTAATTTGCAAAGAGTAAGTTACTTGATAAGCTGAAGTTTGAGATAATTTTTAAGTTATGATTATTTTAAATTTAAATTTTAAATTTATGTCCATTATGATAAATATTATATATTAATCACATGATTTTTTGAAGTTTACTTATTATAGTTATGGTTTATTTAATTATTGTTTTTTTACTACTTTTAGGATAATCTTTACTATTTAATTTATTAAAAATTAAAAATGAATTATAATTATATTTTGATAATTTAATATATAATATATATATTAATAAAGGTTGTTAATACATTGAAGTTTAATATAAATTTCAAGTTATGATTGACTTGGAGTCTAGTGGCTTCTCACTTATGAATTTGGATTGACCACCAACAATGTCATATATTTATTACAATATATCATTAAAGGTTACTTATTGTACAATTGATAGATTTTATGGTTATTAATGCTAGCCTTATAAGCTAATGCATGATAAAGCTAACCTCCTTATTAAAAAATAAAAATTAACAATTTACATTTTAATAAATAGACGTAACCATTCTTAAATGCTATATAATCTGAGATTCTGGGATTATTTAGATGGAGGATGGATTAGCAATTGAGAATATTAGATGGAGAGTAGAATATTAGATGGAGAGTAGATTAGTAATTGACAATAATAACAATAGGTGAATTTACATTTTAGATATAATTGGAAATATTTAGATGGAAGATGGATTAGCGATTGAAAATATTAAATTGAAAATATTAGATGGAGAGTAGATTAGTAATTGGCAATAATAACAATAAGTGAATTTACATTTTAGATATAATTGGAAATATTTGCATGAAAGGTGGACTAATAATTGAAAACAATATAATAAATAATATGATAGTTGCTCAAATTCATCCTCTTCGCTTCTTTTTAATATTTGAAAAATAACTTAGCAATAATATTTGAAAAATAACTTAGCAATAGACCACACTAATAATAAATAACCCTAAATAAAGATTAGATTTGAACCATAATCTCCCCATTGACAACCTTCCTTGAATAGATTTAAATTTTTTTGACCTAAATGCCATCAACTGGCCACTTATGACATATGTACAAAATCACGCTACTTGTTAGATGATTGCCTCACTTCGAACCGTTCGGGTTCTTCTGCTTGTCAACAATTTAATCCTTAACTCCCGCCTTTCAGCGTTGTGATGGGTTTTGTAGTGCTCTATGCATTAGTCTCTCTTTCAATCTGGATCTTTCAGAGGTCGTGGTTGGTTGGTTCAAAGGTGACTAACCTGCAGAAGAGCAAAAGATGAACGATAAACTCATTGTTTTCTGACGTGGATGTGGAATTGGGATGTGCGTTATGACTAAATGCGGTCGTTCGTGGATCACCCGTACAGCCTTCGCCTCCATGAAGTTACGGTCACATTCCTCCGATTTTCTTTCTTTCTTGCTTTGCAAAATTAATTTGAAATAACCCAACTCTGCGGGACAGTACTCTGACTTGGATTGGTTTGGGAGAGTATAACGGTTATTATTTTTATCTCCGGGTAATTACAGGGTTTTAAAGCACATGGAGAAAGACCATTGGCATTTCAATCAAGAGAGAGACCAAGCCATTCCAGGTAAAGCTCTCTTCGTACTCCTCAATTGTTAAAAAAAAAAAATAGTGGGTCACTAGTGTTTGGCTCAACTATTCTTATCTCACCATTTTGCAGGAGGAGTCATTGTCTTCCAGGAGGTGTTAAAGGATAAAATGCGATGAGAATATTATGTTCTTATGTTTTATTTCCGTGGAAAGTGTAAGTTTGTCTTTTCATATATTAATATTTTCCCCTATTTTCCCAGAATCTTTAGAAAGTATTTTCAGCGTTGATAGTTGGTTTCATTCAGGGCTTTGGGGTGTTCTTTGTAACTTTTGATAGATGTTGAGTTCATTACATCATTGATTTTTTCTCTTCGTTGTGTTTGACTGGTTAGCAGGTGAGTAAAAGGAGAAACAAATGATGAACAATAAACTCTTTTCTCTCAGGAAAATGGAATTGGCTGTGAGCGTGTGATGTGATTGATTGTGGTCGTTCTATTCAGTTCAACCTAGCTTACATGCAGGTAGGGAGACATTCCACTATTTATTGTTTCCAGGATGACTACAGAACTTTATGTAACATTCTTTGCAACTCACATTTTAGGACGAGAGTCTAGGGGAGTACAAATAACATAGGGCTGCCTTATTTCTTTGCAACTCAAATGTTTAAAGCCATAGTCTTGGTAAGTACAAATAAATATAGGGCTTGCTCTTGCAAAGTTGGAGTAGGACATAGGCTCACCTAATCGTTCCACGTGTAAGTATTATTAATGTCAGGCAACTTTTTTTTATTTTTTATTTTTTTAATAATTTAAAAGGAATCATGTGTGAAATATATTGTTTATTTTTTTCATTCTTAACTTCAGCATAAAATAATTTAAATATTTTTTTTATTATATAATTTTTTAAGTAGGAAATTCTATTTTATATTAATATTAGAATTTTGTAAAAATAATTTAAATAATTTTTTATTATATAAATTTTTCAGGTAGGAAAATCTATTTTATATTAAATATTAGAATTTGGTAAAAATAAAATAGTTAATATATTGTTAATTTGAAATACTTAAGACATAATTTTTAAGTTATGATTAATTTAAATTTTAAATTTAAGTTGATTATGATAATATTATATGTTGTTATTAAGTTCATTTATTTCATAATTAATATAGGTTATGGTTTATTTGATTTCTGTTTTTCTAGAATTTTTTATTGTGAGGATCATTTCTTATTATTTAATTTATTAGAAGTTTGAGATGAATTATAATTTGTATATATAATTTTTAGTAACTATATATATATATAAACTCATGGTTATATCTTCTTCATTTTCGATTATGAAAAGATAACTTAGTAATCAACATTAAAATTTTCAAAGGGCAAAGTTGTGAATACATTGAAGTTTGATATAACTGTCAAGCTATGGTCCACTTAGAGTGAGTTTAGACTTATGAATTTGGTTTGGCCATGAGCAATGCCATATATTTACCACAACATGTCATTAAGGGTTACCTATTGTATGGATGATAGATTTTATGGTTATTAATGCTAGCCCTTTAAGCTAATGCACTCGTCATTAATTTACACTTTAATGAATAATGTTAACCATTCTTAAATGCTACATAGTCTAATATTGCAATTTCCCAAATGCCATGAACTTATTTTTTCCAAGTAAAATTGATTCCCTTTCTTAAATAGAGTATTTGGATGGAGAGTGGCTTCGTAATTGACGAAAATAACAATAGGTAACTCTAAGGGAATTAATTGGATTTGTGTGAAAATTTCATCTATCACAACAACTAGAAATTATTTTCCTAATTGTTAATTTATTTAACAATTTATTTGTAGTTTACTACGACAAAAATCAAATAATTCACATTGTGATTTTCACAAATAAACTAAGGAAGATAATAGCGCTAGGAACTGACAAAATTCTAGCGCACACACATAAAAATAACATCGTTGTTTTTGGACAAATGTCCCCGAAAAAAACCCAACTTGGAAAAGTCGGTGTAACAACTGAGGGTTTTATTATTATGTAGCAGTGAGAAATTATGAGTACAATAATCTAGATGGAAAAATTTTGCTATCTTGTAGAGAAAATACTAGCAAAAATATCTAGAGGGAATTTACCCTCTCTTTGGGCGATTTCGGTACTAGACTGCCTTTGAAAGGCAAGTTGTCCAATTGTGCCTGCGCAGGCTCTGTGTCAACTTGATGTTGCCTACTGCAATTGCTGCCTGAACTGAGTGCTAGTCTAGTTGTCTTGCCTGCTATTCACTGGGAAAATGTCTCTTCGACACTCTGAAATCTCTGCCTAGTCTTTGGAACTGAAACGTCTTTAGCAAATCGAAATGCCTTCTTAAGGCTCTATGTTGGCTCTGCGTAGCCCTCTGGAGAAATCTAGGCCTCTTTGCAAATGCACTTGTTGGATCTGGAAAACTTCCTACAACTTCACTGTCCCAACCCCTTATTATCTATGCTTCCTCATTGAAGCTCAAACTCTTCAGTAGTTTACTGCTGCTACTCTGGAAAAT
The DNA here is from genome assembly GCA_000404065.3 of Pinus taeda. Classification (NCBI taxonomy): domain Eukaryota; kingdom Viridiplantae; phylum Streptophyta; class Pinopsida; order Pinales; family Pinaceae; genus Pinus; species Pinus taeda. The sequence continues at coordinate 13,845 of APFE030183425.1, read as the reverse complement.
CGAATTTTCCAAGTGCCTCTGGTGTTTCTAGTGTATTTTCCAAGTGCCCATCAACTTCTTCTTATAATCCTTTATTGGAGCAACAATGACCAAGATTAAAACTTAATCAAGGGCTAGGATCATATTAGAGTCGATCTGTGTGAGTTTCTAGAAAATTTTGACCTTGACTTAATTAATTATGATTAATAAACCATATTCCCTAAGTATAGACTTAGGAAATATTTAAAAAATGATTAATAATCTAATTAATCTATCTCTAGGTGGAATTTCCAGAAATGGTTTCTGGGTTATGGAGATCTCATGTATTCTATCCTCTCCACCAAGTTATGCTCACCCACCATGAGATCTCCATAACCACATCTGAAGCACTTGACCTTTGACAGGTGCTTCTTCTTCTTCTTCTTCTTCTTCTGCTTCCCCTGCACTTGACTAGGACCCTTAGATGCAAGGGCCACATTATCCTCCTCACTCTTCATGCCCTTACTGTTGCTGACATTGATGGTTTTCTTCAACAGAGCCCGCCTCAATTCTTTATGTTGCAGATCAAACCACATCCAGCCGCACCTTGGCAAGGTATCTCTCCCCAAGATACTTTGGACAAATACTTGCCAATCTTTTGAGACAATGTTCAGTGCCAATCGTACAAGCTCTGTGGTTTGAGGTGTTGACCCAACAACTGACAAATGATCTCAGACTTGCTGAATCCGAGTGAGAAAGGCATTTGTGCTCTTGCCCTTCTTCATCCTTGTGTTCCTCATCTTCTCGTGGAGATATATTTGTCGCTGCTTAGAAGAACTCTGAAACAACTCAGACAAGGAATCCCACATCTCCTTGGCCATTCCCTTCTCTAGCACATATGAGACCATCCGAAATCAACCTCTTGGCCTTCGCCATTTCCTTCTTGTACTCCTTTTGCTGATCGAAATCATGGGGTATTTCTACCACACTCTATGCATATGTCTTCAGACAATATTTATCCAGAAGGAATAACATCCTTGCCTTCCAGATGACATAGTTGGAGGCACCCTCCTATCTGTCTTGGTCCTGAGAGCCTTGTTGTGGCCATCTCTAGATTTGATCTAGAAAATCCCTCTTCCTCTGATCGGTTGTTTCTCTACTACTCACACTCCCTCCTGGAATGCGTAGTTCTACTCGCTGCTACTGCCAATGTGCAACTGGGAAAATCAGATTTCTTGGCTAGAAACCCTCTGAGAGAAATCTCTCTGTGTGTGTACAATTTATCTTTCACTCGACGCTAATTTTGCTGTTGCAAAAACTTCTGCGTACAACCAAAAATATGCTCAGCAAAAATCTGATTTGTTGTTGCTCCCTTTGACTGCTAGAATCACTATCTTAGGCAAATCGATTTTTTTGCAACATTGCAACTGAAAATCGAATTTTTGCCCTAGCAATTTGGCCTCCCTGTCTGAGTACTGTGCAACACTAGAAAATTTTGGTCTGCTTCTCCCTCTGAATAATGAAATTTTCGTCTTTGCTAATGAGCTTCCAGGATGATCACTCATGCTCTGATACCATGTCAAAATTTCATCTATCACAACAATTGGAAATTATTTTCCTAATTGTTAATTTCTTTAACAATTTATTTGCAGTTTGCAACTACTAATACTAAATAATTCACACTGTGATTTTCACAAATAAATTGCGGAAGAAAATAGCGCTAGAAACTGAGAAAATTTTAGTGCACACACATAAAAATAACACTGCTATTTTTGAACGAATGTCCTCGAAAAAACCCAACTTGGGAAAATCAGTGCAGCATGAGGGTTTTATTATTATGCAAAAATGAGAAATTCCGAGTACAATAATCTGGATGCCCAAATCTAGCTATCATATAGAGAAAATACTAGAAAAAAATATCTACAGGGAATTTATCCTCTCTCTAGGAAATTTCGACACTGGACTGCCTCTAAAAAGAAAGTTGTCCAACTGGGCCTGCATAGGCTCTGTGTCAACTTGATGTTGCCTACTGCAACTGCTACTCGAACTGACTTCTAGTCTAGCTATCCTGCCTGTTGTTGATTGGGAAAACATCTCTCTGACACTCTGGGACCTCTATTCGGCATCTGGAACTGAAAACATCTGCCCTCTTCTGCAAATCATATTGCTTTCTTGAGGCTCTGCACTGCCTCTGTGCAACCTCCTGGAGAAATCTCGACCTCTTTATAAATGCACTCACTAGATATGGAAAAGTTCCTCCAGCCTCACTGTCCCTGCCCCTCACTATCTCTGCTTCCTCACTGAAGCTCGAACTCTTCGGTAAGTGACTGTTGTTACTCTGTAAAATCGAATTCTCCAAGTGTCTTTGGTGTTTCTAGTGTATTCTCCAAGTGCCCATTGACCTCTTATAATCCTTTCTTGGAGCACCAATGACCAAGATTAAAACTTAATAAAGGGCTATGTTCATATCAATGTCAATCTGTGTGAGTTTCTAGAGAATTCTCACCTTGACTTAATTAATTATGATTAATTAACCATATTCCCTAAGTTTAGACTTAGGAAATATTTAAAAAACGATTAATAATATAATTAATCCTTCTCTATGTGGAATTTCTATCAACGATTTCTGGGTTATGGAGATCTCTTGTATTCTAGCTTCTTCACCAAGTTTCGTGACTAGAATGAATTTGATGCTACAAAAGTAACAATTTGAACCTATTGCCTATGGACTTCCCATTGGAAACATACCTTGGGTGGATGGTTAAATTGTTTGAGCTAATCCTTGGGGATCCAAATGCCATCAACTTATGACACGAGAAGTATATAATGGTTTTATTTTAAAGACCACAAGAACAAATCACCATAATCTGGAGTAACTTATGTTTTGTAAATTCCATGCCTACAAAATCCATATGCTATAGAGTAAAGGCTACATGTATGCAAAGACATAAAGAAAGGACACCATAATACAAGTACATTACATACTTGTATATTACCATCATATTTTTTTTTTGTTAAAATTCAATGAGTACATTTGTTTTACAGGTTGCATGATCCAAAATCTAGATGATATCTTATGATGTGTTGACGATTGGTGGAAATTCATCAACCAAGGGGGTCTCCCCAATGTGAAGTCCAAATTAGACCTCACACCGTTTGGAATAGGAGCCCCATCTGGGATGTTGGACCAACTGCCATATATTCTTATAGATTTTCCTTGGCTACGAAGTTCAACACAAGAGAGTTATGCACAGGTAATCTTGGATCAACAAGTGAGTATGCTTGGTGAGTGTTTGGTTGTATGTGTGTCAAGATTCTTCTACTGTGGGGGGAAGGAAAGTGAGCCTTTAGGAGAGAGGTAATAGTACCACCCTATTAGAGACACACACACATAGAAAATATATGTCTAGCATCTAGCGGAATAGTCCACAAAGATGCGATAGTCATTGCAACGATTACAACACATTCTCAATAAGATAAGCAATAAAATAACGGAAATAGTTCAACTGCTTTAGCACAAGTGAAAAAAACATGAGTTACAAACATTCACAAGACAATCTTACAAATATTCATAATCCATGCATGAAGAATGTGTTGGCCATCAGGCTTCTGATATTAAGTAATAGTCCCAAGACACATTTATACAATAAACACCACTAGCTCCAATAGTGGAGCGTTGGAGCCACTCCTTGCTCCCCAAAAGAACTAGCTTGTCTCTCTAATGCCTTGCGGGAGGAGCCAAGGAGAAAAGTCCCTTGCTCATACAATGAAGGTGTATATATAACCAATGGGGTGATGCTTCACCTCCCTTGTGACTCTTTGACTACCCTCATGATTGTTTGACTTCCATGACTCTTCATATTTTGTACATTTCTCTTACACTTTACAATACATTTTGAATAGAAATTTACATAATCCACAAAAGTGATGTGGCACATGGCGACTCATGACATGACATGACATGATACTGATGACATGGAAATTTCAAGTCATTTTCTTCTACTTCTTTGTCTTCAATAAGAGATGTCCAATGCTTCATGTTCGTGAGAGATATGCTTTGTTCTTCATATCCACCCTTCAAAGGGTTGCGAATTAGATGGAGTCTTCATGCGGTCCTAATCTTAGATCTTTTGTTGTAATCTAGTGTTCCTTCGTCTTCTCGCCTAATGATCATTTTATCTCTTCAGCTCCATATGTGTCTTTTAGCATGGTCCCCTTCTCCTTTTCCATCCTCATCATCCCATCATGAAAAGATAGAGTACTTTCACTGAAAACTATTCATGACACACTGACATTAGTCTGAAGAACCCTTAACCTAACATATTTCATGAAGTCACTTGTTAGGGTTGGAACTGGTGACTAGATGAGTAACTGGCTAAGGGATTGCGCCATTCTAGAGGCCAAGGTCTGGGACTGAGGCTTGAGACTGGGAAATGCGCAGTTGAGGATGGCCAGGTTCAAGAGATTAAGCAGTTGAGGGGCTTAAGAGCTCAAGGCTAGGACTTGAGGCTTGTAGATGCTCACTGCACAGTTTTGCGAGGACAAAGGCCAAGGCATTACGTAGTTAACAGACTCAAGGACTTAGTCTGGAGGCTTGACCCTTGAGACTACGCAATGTGCAGTTACGGATGCTTGGGCAGAGGAAGTACGTAGTTGAGGGACTCAAGGACTCAGTATGGAGGCTTGAGCCTTGAGTTTTCCGCTGCACAACTTTGGGAGGTAGCAAGGCCAGTTGATTGTGCAATTGCGCAGTTTAGGAGCTCAAGGCTGAGGCTTGAGGATTGAGACTCCGCAATGCATAGTTCAGGCCTAGTTGGAGGGCGTGATTGCACAAATTTGGAGGTGAAAGTTCGGGTTTGAGAAATGAGATTTTGTAGTGCACAGTCTTAGGAGGCAGGAACTTCGCATTGCGCAGTGTCAAGAGGCAAGGCTGCAGCTTGAGGGTTGAGACTATGTAATGCACATTGCACAAGCACTATCTTAGTGGACTGTGCCATGCCTGTTCAAGCTTGCGTGAAGGAATGCTTTCATGAATGCATTACGGACTGAGCAAGTGTGAGAAAGCAACTTCGACACTTACGATCCAGAAGCAATCTCAAAGAATTAATAAAGCATCGACCGAACAACAAGTGACTATGGAACGACCGATCAGAAGATACAAAGTAGGCTCCAAAATTCAAGTATTGGCAAAATTTTGGAGGGTGTTTATCGCAGCGACAACACTTGGTGACACCTTGGCAGAACTCTAGTTTATCTTCCTCAATAACTCTTTGTGCAGGATCTAGTTATTTAGGAAGTATTGATTCATTGTTTGGATTACCTTGGCTTCCCCACTTACCCCGCGAATTCACATAGTCCCCTCTGTCCTTTCTTGGTTGAGCACAAACATAAGATCAACAATATCACAATGTTTCGAATTAGGAGAGGGTAGTATAGTTCATGAGCTTTAGATTTTTAAAGCACAGTTTTTCATCTCTGGTGTTGCTTTGATGCTAGCAAGCCTCGAAAGTACCTTGACGGAGTCACTACAGGAACACAAACATTGCTCTGCTGCCAGTTAGCTTGGACAGTACCTCGACGGAGTTGTTTGCTTCACCTCTCTGTGTAGGAAGTATTTCTCTTATTTCACCTTTATTTATATATTTATATAGGAGTGTGCATAGGCACTTATCATTTCGTGGGCGGGAGAGGGATCTCGACTTATTGAGAGAAGGAGAGGTTGTTCCTTCTGAAAAGCATATAAATACCTTTGATTTAGGTTTTCTCGTTAAGGTTTTTCCCCTTTTCCTCTTCTACTAGATTGGATAAGCATAAAAACACTGAAACTTAAATAACCGAGTGAGGGCGTAAGGTTTCCAGAATAGACACAGTATCATGGTTCGACATAAAGCTTTCCTTATGCAAGGATTGTATTTTTCGTCAGAACATCATCGACCAAAAGGTGTAACCAAGATAGAGAAGAAGGACTGAAGGTCAGCCAAATGTTGTAGTTTCACAAAGTCCTTTTCTATTTGGCCACATTTCCTTTCAAGCCCAAATGGAACACCCTTCATGGAATGTCTTATTAACATAATCGAAAAGAAAAACAGAATGAAGTTTAAACCAAAGCATGATGCAAGACAAAAGTGAGAAAACATAAGAAATACTAATGAGAATAAGTGCAAGAGAGGGGAAACTAGAATGCAGCTAATCCTACTCCTAACCTAAACAGTTAGAAGGTCAAGGTCAAGTGTAATGAAATTCCCAGTGAATCTACCATTGTTGCTCTTGATCTGCATACACAAAGATGCAAGCAATTAAAGCAAATACAAAATATTGTGCCACAGAAAATATAAGAGCTTGAATAACTTACAAAACAAATAGAAGGTATTTCCTGTCAGCAGAAAGATGAGCCATATCCATTATTTATAAACAGTTCACATTCTTACATTTTCGATGACCATTATAAGCAGACAAACCATGAAATCTTCTTGTGAATTCACCTTCATTTGTGTCTTCCTTCTTAGCAAGCGTGAAAAAAGACCAAAACTTGCTATTAGCCAAAGGGCTTGCTAAGAAAGATGCTTTCGGGCAATCATAGATTGGATCATGAAATTTGCAACAATCCTCTTGAAAACCCCACAATCCTTGAAAAACCGAATTTTCAATTAGAAGCATAGGGCCCAGACAAGAATCTTGTAAGAGACAATTGCTCTAATCATATTTAGTCGGCTTGTCAAGACAGTGAGGGCCCGACATGATCATTAGCGAAGGCTGAAGTGCCTTAACCATTTGACAAGCACTCAAAGGATGAGATGTTAAACCATGAAGATCAAAGGATGTAAAACCACTATCATTGGATGTGCTGATGGGAAAATGGTAAGTTGAATGAAAGTCATCAGAGACAGAATCATGATCAGGTGGAATGATTGAAGCATCGGATTCCCAGTTAGTAATTAACCAAGATAAGTCAATTTGAACAGCTCAGTGAGCGCTCTAAAGAATAGAACAAACTTCCTCACATGCAAAATGTGACAAACCATTTTGTAACTGGTGACAAATTGCACAAGCATCGAAATCATCGAAAGAATTGAAAAAGAATGCTAGTATAGAAAATATATGAAACCAGTCTGGATGTAATTGGTGAAAAAGAGAAACTTGATTCAGCAAATGGCTCAAGCGCTTGTCATCACTCAAGAGGATTTCTACTGTGGTGAAGACATTAACAAGAAAAACTAGGAGTTGATTATTCGCCCTAACATTCAACAAATATGGGATTTGCGACCAAAGGTGATCTCCAAATTGATTAGCTTCATGATTATGCACATTTATAAAAGGTATACACTCCAAACCTGAATTCAATACAAGAGATTTTCATGAAGATGAATTTAATACAATAGATGATCAAAAACATAATCTTGAGAAATAGGAAAATTGTGACGAGGAATTCCAAAATCCATTAAGAACAAGTTTGCATCCAGTGAAACAATACGAATGAAATAATTGTGCGAGAAAAGCCAAATTTGACATGGTTCAGGAATTTTACCGTGATTGCGAGAACTAACCATCAACGAGAGTTGAAGTGCCTCGACTTCTTGACAAATTCCAGAACTTTGGAAAGACAGATAAGAGCATTTTTTAAACTGAGTCAGATCACAAATTGCATGTGGACAACTGTTATCGATTAAGTTCATAGGATCACCATTGTCTGGATGGCAGCTATCTACATCACTGGTTTGATCAAATTTTTCCAACTTCAATAAATAGATTACTCAAGTCATAGTATTCCTTGTTGAAGTTTCTAAGTTTACTTAGTTTAGAAACCCTTCATGCACTTTTTCTGATTTATTCCTTCCTACTTGTTATTTTTCTTTAACAAGTTCTTTACAAAGTAAATACTGAAAATAAACACTAGTACATGCTCAACATATTACAAATCAACAACTAAAAGAAACAAGAGCAAACACACCACATGACACCATTTATTTTTGGACCAATGTCCCTAGAAAAACCCAATGCGGGAAAACTGGTGTAACTATTTGAGGGTTTTCTTATTAAGCAATATCAGAGTACAATCTGGGTACTGAAACTGGCCTACCCAACAGAGAATTTCCTTAGCAGCTATACCTCACAATTTGAGAGAAATCTCTTGGCTGAAACCTCGAAAAATCCTTTCGGTAGCTCCTTAGCACAAAACTGCTCTGTAACCCTAGTGTCTGCCCAATCTGGACTGCATCAGCCCCTCTCTGTCTCACACTGGCCCTGCGTCAGCCTTTCTTGGCTTGCGTCAGCGGCAAGAGGCCTTGCGTCAGCTTTCTTGGCCTCTGCGTCAGACACGCTGGCCTCTCTGGTGCTCTGCACATCACTTGGCTGCCTCTACGTGGCCCTGCGTGAGCCCTTGCTAGCTCTATGCCACTCTCCTTAGCTGCTGTGTTGCTCTCCTGGCACAATCTCTACCTTCTCTGTTTCTCTATACTCAATGCCACTCAGTTGCTCTCCCAATCACTGATTCTATCTCTCTTAGCAAACCCCACTCTTAGAAAACCCCGCTCTAGAGAATAGAATGGCTGATCACTCTGGTATATTCTCTAAGTGACCCTCAATCCTCCTCTTATACTTTTCACGTTGACATATCACCGATCGAGATCAAGTCCCTAATCAACGACTAAGATAAGATCTCGCTTGATCCATGCCTTTTGGACCACTCTAACACAGATTCATATTAATACACATTAATATTTTATTATCCCTAAGTTTAGACTTAGGGACTCCATTAAAATATTAATTATTTTAATATCTCCTGATCTATTTAGAATCTGCCCAAACCCTTTTTGGGTATTGGATATCTCATGTGCCCCAACCTCTCCACCAAATTTCCCGGCTAGAGCACATCCAATGCTACCCCAAATCAACACTCCCTCTTAACAAGGACTATGCTCTAGCAATACCCCTCATTGAGTATTACTCTGATCATCCGGCATCAGTACCTGTGTTGATGCTAGGCCTTCTTGTCCACCATCCTCTGCACTATTGCCTCCTCTACTGCTGCCCATGGTTCTACCACTGCCACTGCTGCATCTCTACGACAGCTCCCTCTGCATCGTGCTGTTGTTGGTCCTTCCTCCCAGCACTACATTTGCATTGCACTTCCTCTCATCATGTTGCATCGTGCTGCCCACTACTGCATTGCAACTCAGTTACCGAGAGTAAGTATCTGATCTCCCAACTGACCTCCCTGTTGGGCTAGAAACACCCACTGATGCTGAAGCTTCCTCTGTCGCTGACAAGTGCTCCTTCTCTTTGACCTTTGCGCTGCTGCAACAACTCCCTGCATCTCACATCGTTGCACACCTCGTTGTGCCTTCCTGCACTGGTGCAACACTCTTATGCCTCTTGTACTGCTGCAGCTTTCTAGCTCTGCGTTGTCTCAGGAATCTTGCACTGTAGCTCTCTCTGCCGCTCCATTTGCATCTGTCTCTACCCACTCAGCCAGTCCTGCTACTCCTCGTTGGGGCTCCAGTAGCAAGGTCTAATCAAGGAGGCTGGGTACCTCGAGGATCCTGCCCCTCATCACCTGTATTCCACCTGACTACAGCTCGATGTCTCCCCACTTTCGCTCAAGTGGCGCATGTGCACTCATGGCACAATCATCGTCTGTCAAAACTTCCTTCTCTTCCCTTGCTGGCATTGCATTAGTCTTGGAAGACTCTCCCTTACTCTTCTTCCTTGGACACTGGGTCGCATAATGACCCATCTCCCCACAGTGGAAGCACTTGATCTTGGAGAGATCTTTCTTCTTCTGCTTCTCCTGCTTTCCCTCAGTTGCTAGGGCCACATCCTCCTCCTCCTGCTTGACCTTGATCCCTTTGTTGCTACTACCTGTCTTCGACTGTCGTCTGATCTCTTCCTAGCGAAGAGCTTCCCACATCTCGTCCCAAGGTGGGAGAGTCCCTCTCCCCAGGATACTCTGGAAAAACACTTCCCAATCTTCTGAGACAACATTTAGGGTTGTTTTGACCATAATTTCCTGATCTTGTGTCGCTCCTATAGCATTCAATTGGTCTCGGATCTCATTCAGTCCTTCGAGGAACGTTTCAATCAATTGACCCTTCTTCATCTGATACGACCTCATCTGGTTCTTGGGTAGCATTCTTCTCTACATAAAAGTATGCTGGTACAGGCTCTTGAGAGCCTCCCACATCTCATCTGTCGTTTCCTTCTAGGCTATATGTGGTACCACATGATCCTTGACCCCGTCAAGGATAATGCACTTGGCCCTCACCATCGCCTCTTCGTACTTGTTGTTATCATTGGGGTCGACTAGGATAGCTATACCTTTCAAGGCGAAGGTCTTGACACGATTCTTGTCAAGCATTAATGATATTTTGTCCTTCCAGACTGCGAAGATCGATGCTCCGTCTAGTCTATCCTGGTCTCTTACCCCGTGTAGTGCCATGACGCTCCTCTACTTCCCTCCTAGAAGTTCTTTGTTCAACTCCTCTGAGTCTCTACTTCCCATTTGAAAGTTCTCTTCTGTACTCCCTCTGAGTCCTAATTTTCCTCTTGGAAATCCTTCTGCCGCTTGAGGAGATACCCCCTACTCTGATCGTCTTGTGCAACTGCACTGCTGATCCAGGTTCCTCGGCTAGAAACCCTCGGTAACAACTCCTCTGGCCCTACTCTGTCAGGTACTGTTCTAACTACAATACCTCACCAACTCCGCTCTGCAATATTTCTGTAGCCTTCTAGGCTCCAGCAACTGCTTCTTTGTGAACTATGTCAGTCCCTATCTGCCTCACGCTGGCTCTGCATCACCCCAGATGGGTCTGGGTCAACCCTGGGATGACTTGCGTTAGCCCTCTGGCCCTCTGCGTCAGCAACGCTGGCCTCTCTGAGGCTTTATGTAGTTCCCGACTTCTTGTGCGTGGCTCTGCGTCACACTTCTTGGCCTTTGTGCTGCTAGAAACAACTTTTGTCACCTCGGGACAAAAGTTTTCTGCTACTATTGCTCTGCTTTGCTAATGTCTCTTAGTCCTCCTATGATCTGCAATCATGCTCTGATACCATGTTGAAGTTTCTAAGTTTACTTAGTTTAGAAACCATTCATGCACTTTTCTTGATTTATTCCTACCTACTTGTTATTTTTCTTTCACAAGTTATTTACAAAGTAAATACTGAAAATAAACACCAGTGCATGCTCAACATATTACAGATCAACAACTAAAAGAAACGAGAACAAACACACCACATGACACCATTATTTTTGGACCAGTGTCCCCAGAAAAACCCAATGCTGGAAAACCAGTGCAGCTATCTGAGGGTTTTCTTATTAAGCAATATTAGAGTACAATTTGGGTATCGAAACTAGCCTACCCAACAGAAAATTTCCTTAGCAACTATACCTCATAGCTTGAGATAAATCTCTTGGCTGAAACCTCAGAAAATCCTTCTGGCACCTCCTCCGCACAAAACTGCTCTGCAACCCCAACGTCTGCCCAATCTGGACTGCGTCAACCCCTCTCTGTCTCACGCTGGCCCTACGTCAGCCTTTCCTAGCCTGCGTCAGCCCCACGAGTCCCTGCGTCAGCTTTCTAGGCCTCTGCATCAGACACGCTGGCCTCTCTCGTGCTCTACGCAGCGCTTGGCTGCCTTTGCGTGGCCCTGCGTGAACCCTTGCCGGCTCTGCGTCACTCTCCTTGGCTGTTGCGCTGCTCTCCCAACACAATCTCTGCCTCCTCTATTTCTCTCTATGCCCCTCAACTGCTCTCTCGATCAGTGATTCTGTCTCTCTTAGAAAACCTCGCTCTAGAGAATAGAATGACTGATCATTCTAGTATATTCTCCAAGTGACCCTCAAGCCTCCTCTTATACTTTTTCTGTTGACATATCAATGACCGAGATTAAATCCCTAATCAACGGCTAAGATTAGATTTGGCTTGATCCATGTCTTTTGGCCCACTCTAACACAAATTCATATTAATACACATTAGTATTTTATTTTTCCCTATGTTTAGATGACACTATTAAAAATATTAATTATTTTAATATCTCCTAATCTGTTTAGAATCTGCCCAAACCCTTTCTAGGTATTAGAGATCTCATGTGCCCCAATCTCTCCACCAAATTTTGTGGCTAGAGCACATCCGTACTCTGATCATCTGGCGTTGGTACCTCCGTTGATGCTAGGTCTTCCTTCCCACCATCCTCTACACTGCTGTCTCCTGTACTGCTGCCCATGGTTTTGCCACTGCCACTGCTGCATTTGTACGATAGCTCCCCCTACATCCGTGCTGCTGTTGGTCCTTCCTCCTAGCACTACATCTGCACTACACCTCCTCTCATCATGTTGCATCGTGTTGCCCACTGCTGCACTGCAACTCAGTTACTGAGAAGTTAGTAACTGTTCTCCCAACTAACCTTCCTGTTGGGCTAGAAACACCCACTGATGCTGAAGCTCCCTCTGCCGCTGACAAGTGCTCCTTCTCTCTGACCTCTGCCCTGCTGCAACAACTCCCTGCATCTCGCACCGTTGCACACCTCGCTGTGCCTTTCTGCACTGGTGCAACACTTCGGTGCCTCTCATACTGCTGCAGCCTACTAGCTCTGCGTTGTCTCGGGAATCTTGCACTGTAGCTCTCTCTACCTCTCCATTTGCATCCGTCTCTACCCACTCAGCCAATCCTGCTACTCCTCATCGGGGCTCTTGTAGAATTGTCTAATCCAAGAGGCTAGGTACCTCGAGGATCCTGCCCCTCATCTCTTGTAGTCCACTTGACTATAGCTCGATGTCTCCCCACTTTCGCTCAAGTGGTGCATGTGCACTCATAGCATAGTCATCGTCTGTCAAAACTTCCTTCTCTTCCCTTGCTCGCGCTGCCTTAGTCTCAGAAGACTCTCCCTTACTCTTCTTTCTTGGACACTGGGTCACATAATGACCCATCTCCCCACAGTGGAAGCACTTGATCTTGGAGAGATCTTTCTTCTTCCACTTCTCCTACTTTCCCTCAGATGCTAGGGCCACATCATCCTCCTCCTGCTTGACCTTGATCCCTTTGCTGCTGCTACCTGTCTTCAACTGCTGTCTGATCTCTTCCTAGTGAAGCGCTGCCCACATCTCCTCCCAAGGTGGGAGAGTCCCTCTGCTCAGGATACTTTGGACAAACACTTCCCAATCTTCTGAGACAGCATTCAGGGTTGTCCTTATCATAAGTTCCTGATCTGGTTTCACTCCTATAGTAGTCAACTGGTCCCGGATCTCATTCAGTCTTCCGAGGAAGGTGTCAATCGATTGACCCTTCTTCATCTAATATGACCTCATTTGGTTCTCGAGCAGCATTCTTCTCTGCATAGAAGTATGCTGGTATAGGTTCTTGAGAGCCTCCCACATCTCCACTGTCGTTTCCTTCTCGGCTATATGTGGTATGACATGATCCTACCCTGTCAAGTATAATGCACTTGGCCCTCGCCATCGCCTCTTCGTACTTGTCGTTATCATTGGGGTCGACTGGGATAGCTATACCTTTCAAGGCGAAGTTCTTGACATGATTCCTGTCAAGCATTGATAAGATTCTGGCCTTCCAGACTGCGAAGTTTGATGCTTCGTCCAGTCTATCCTAGTCTCTTACCCCGTGTAGTGCCATGACACTCCTCTACTTCCCTCCTGGAAGTTCTCTATTCGACTCCTCTGAGTCTCTACTTCCCGTCTGGAAGTTCTCTATTGGACTCCCTCTGAGTCTTGATTTCCCTCATGGAAATCCTTTTGTTGCTTGTTGAGATGCCTCCTACTCTGATCGTCTTGTGCAATTGCACTGTTGATCTAGGTTCCTTGGCTAGAAGCCCTCGGTAACAACTCCTCTGGCCTTGCTCTGTCAGGTACTGTTCTGACTACAATACCTCACCAGCTCCACT
>APFE030183415.1:111906-122596 GCA_000404065.3 Pinus taeda | reverse complement strand
AATCAGATATCAGATAAAACAGAGGATTGGCTACATTGGAAATTTCATATTGATTGAGTAGAAGGAAGTTGAAAATTGTTAGGGTAGGTAGGTATAGGTAAATGCAAATAAGCTCAAGGTCAACTGAGCACTTTTCAGTAGAAGTAGTTTTCTTTCTCCTACAGTCATGATTGTCAAGCAAATTTCTGTTTGTCACAAATGGATAAGGCACTGAATCTGCATGTTCTTAGTGTACCACAAGGGCACACTATCCCAAGTGGAGCCACTGTTATCACTGAAAATACTATTGCCAAAAAATTGTTTAGCATAGCCTAAGGACAAGGTGTTTTTGCAGCGCCAGGGTGTTTTCGCAGCGCCAGAATTCTTTTAGCAGTTTCGCAGCGCTACCTCTTTAGCTGGTTTCGTAGCATGCTACGAAATTGAGGATTGGTTCGAGTTTTCAATGAAGGTCCAAATTCTAGCATGCCTATTGTACAGAGTTTTGTTTCCCTCCAGGAATGCAGATGAGAGCAGTGACAGTGTTTTTAAGGAGGCACCTTATGATGATGCAGCTATTGTGGGATTGACATCAAGTACATTAAGGGAGTTATCTCTGAATCCTGGTTCATGGGTGATTGTGAAGGATGTCCATACTAATGTGGGGAGACTTGCAAGAGTCTTTGTTTTGAATCCTCCAGACAAAAAATCTATTGAATTCCACAAATCATAGAGAGTATTATGTTCTCAGCTGGCATGCTTGAAACATATGGGCCTTCTGTCAGCGTACTGTTTGTCTGAAGATTATGCTTTAGTCATTAATCCACAGAGCAGCATCTATTTTCTAGAAGCAAAAGGAGCATTTCAGCGATGGTGTTGGTTATAGTTGGATTGATGGTTTGTATATTACCCTGAGAACATACCCACGACAAAGGAGGTGCGACCGGGAGAATTTCAAATTGTAGATATTGATTTTCCTAATACAACTGCAACCTCTTTCACAAAACAGGGCGCCACAATGGATTGAAAGATTGAAAAAACATTTCGAGATCCCTCCTGCAAGCTTACAGAGTATTTTTGACCTATCTATTATTCCACTGTTGCCTGTATATGACCGCATCTTTGTTCCGATTGCATGGAACTTGACAGGGAATGAACGAGGAGTATTTATGATAAAGTTTATGTTCACACCATGTTCAAGGATAAAGAGAAGGACACTTCGGCGTTTCAATCTGGGGATGTTGATTTCTCTGTCATAGGCGGTCGCCCAAGAAAGGAGAGGATAATATGATGGAGTGAGAGATTCGGTGAAATTTGTGATGTTTTTGAAACCTACTTTTCAGTAGCTGAGCGAATAGGTTTATACCTGGCACGCATATGTCAACAACAGACAATTAATCGCTTGGTTCTGACTGCCATAAGGCCGCCGTTATTGGTAACACCTGGGATCCATTAAAATATACATCGGGGCCACCTCTAAACACTTTTTGATGATTAAAGGTCTTATTGAGGATGCTTGACGGTGATGGTGACGGATCCAGCTCTCAATAGATATAGCTTATTAAATTAAGGCCGAGGACTAATCCTGGGATACCCGCAGTTTTCGCTTGATCAATTGAGGAGATGTATTGGTGAACGCTGGTCAAATATCATTCATGGGTTATGTTCGTATCATTAGCACAGAATTGAATTAAGCTTAATAGAACCTCTGCATATTTTGTGTGAAGTTCTGCGCAAAGGCTTTAAGATGCCAGACTAAGCCACAGAACGGTATGCTATCATTAAAGGAGGGTGTGTTCAAGCAGACACAGTTTATCACCATCACATGTTAAGGTCCAGAAAGAGACAAGTTTCGTGGTCTTGTTCGCGTTCTCGTTCATAACATGCCAGACATTCTCATCGCAGGCATTCCCCTTTTTTCTTCTCATGAGGGCAGGCGCAAGCAGTCATGGTCTGGATCATCTGTTCAAAGGAGGCGACGAAGCTAAATGCTGACTTTAAACCACAGCTGGATTTTAAAGGAGTGGCACAGTACTCTAAAGTTAGATTACTGTAATCTCTTAATGAAAGAAAAGCTTTGTATTGGAAATTACTCCATCGCTTTATGAGTCCACCATCTTGAAGAACGAAACATAGCAAGGAACGTTGGTTTATGTTTTCTGTGGTAGCCTGCTCATCCATGAGGCAATGTTTCTCTGGCCTGCTCATCGGAAATCAAGAATAATATAAAAATTGAGGCTGGTTTTAATGCTGCTTCTCTCCTAACATGGCCGTTATAATGGACTTAGCAGGTCATATTAATGTAATTCTTGCATATGTTATAATTCCATTCAAAGGTCGTTTGGTTTTGCAGTATGGTGGCTTAGTGTTGAGCAGGGGTGGTTGCACAGGAAAGAGACATGAATGTCTTCGGTCCATTAATATATTCAGTTTCCTGGTGTTGATGATTTTACTTTCTATGTTTGTTGCAAGACTTTAAGTTATACAGCGGGTAGCCTTGTAAAGGTTTTATAAGCTGTTTTAACCTAATTGATTTGGAATGTATTCCATATCAATAGTGTTTGTTATGAGCTCATCTTGCAGAGGCATATTTACGTCTTGTTTAGTGATCTTTGGAAAATGGGTTCTGTAAGAATAAAGATTCTTACTTAAAGCTGATATGCTCGATTCAGATTACGGAATGCGCCATTGTTTTGTGCGCTTAAGGGATCAGAAATGGAAACAATTTCAAATGGCAGAGCCAAACATGAGTTTAATGCAGATTTCAATTCAATACATAAGGAAGCAGGTATTGAAACAACAGGACAGTTACATGAGAAAGATGGTCAGTGTTCGGACCTTGCTGATGTTGAAGCTACACACTGGCAATCATTTAGCTATGAGAGGAAGACTGTGTTTTCAATCACACAGCAGTTTCGTAGCGCGCTACGAAACTGCTGTAGGTGATGGTTTTAAACACAAAGCAGCTATGCTGGTGAGATGACTGAGAAACTTGAAAGAGAGACACCTATCTATCAGTATAACCTACAGCACATCCAATATGTGGCAGTCCGCTCTATTTTGGTCAATTAAGGATAAAAGGCAAACTCTTTTAGATTCGAATATGGTGAGGAAAATCAAAGACTGACAAACAGGAACAGTTTCCTATATTTCAGGATGACGGAAAACATATTATATTAAGGGCCAACAAGCAACTGCAGACACCTGTTCAGCTCATAAGGTTTCCCGCTCATTTGAAAGGTATGGTGATTATGCATTGTTAATTGAAGGTTTAAAGAACTTGGAGTGTGGTTTTTAAATGATGAAGAGGAATGGAAGACAGGGGACCGTGGATATAGGGTGATCATTTTTATCAATTAATAAGCTGTCTATACAGCTAGCATCCGAGACCAGCTTGCTCGGTGAATGTTCCCTTAACATATCTTAGCCATAACAGAAATCATACAGCTGTCCAGCAGCCAAGAAGAATCATATTACGAGGAGAAAGGAATTAGTGTTTTAGTTTGATTAGGACTTTATGTAATCATAGCTCAGCACTTTTGTAATTAATGAGTTGGTTTAGAAATAGATAAGGTTCATTAATGATAGATCATCGAGTTCTCCCTTCATGCTTGTTGAGGAGACTCAAGATAGCTTAGCTTTATTTCCTATATATAGCAAGAACTTGGATGTATCAAGGGTTGGATACTTATGCAAAGGACAAAGTTTATTGGTTTATGTATAAAGCTTTTGACAGTAATAGATAGACTGTGTTATTCTTCCCAAGATTCATTATGTGTTAAAATGCTCAAGATGTTGGTGGTTCGGTTTTACTAAATATAAGTTTGGTAGCTTATGAGTATGCAATCACTCTGAATTCATCATTGATGCTCAGACTTCCTGTGCATACTTGTAAGTTGAGGTTCTTGTCCTTCATGTTTTACAGCTCCTTAGGTACACAATCACTCTGAATTCACCTAGTGCTCAGACTTCCTGTGTGTAATTATGAGTTGATGGTTATTTGATGAATGTCTTGAATGTTTAAACATTACATGCCTTGGCTTTTATGAATGAACAGTTAATAGTTTACTTAAAGATGTTTGACTCCATGAGCCCAATGGAAGAAATGTTATGCTGTCTATCCAACCAGCAAGTTTAATAAATTCTCATTTCAAGAGTTAGCCCTCTTTGTGCTTAAGGATAAATCAATAGTTTGTTTTGAGAGAGCCCTCTCAGGTTAGGGAGGCTAATCCCTAGCTAAAAGCCTGGTTTGAAACAGTTGCATGAGATCTCACTAAGTAGCAGCCCTTAGTACATGGTTTTGTGACAACACATTCCAGGTTTGGAGGAGGACCACAGAGAGAAAGAGGAGATGTCACAAAGCCCTGACATTCACACCAGCACCTATTTCATCTCCTCCACACTCTTCTCCATCATTTCTGACCTTTCTTCCATCCCACTGTGTTTTTTTTAGAAACTGTGTGTTCTACAAGAGGCTCTATGTTTTCTACAGGAGGCTCTTGTAGGAATTACAGAGAGCCAAAAATGGTTCCGAAAAGTAGTTTGAGGGGCTGGGAAGCTTCATAAAGGACATGTAAACCCTCCTACAGCTATTAACCCTCCTTGCCATCCATTCTAGACCTGCATCACATTGTCGTCATCATTTTCTTCCCTTCCTGTAAGCAACACCTCAAATCTCACCTGCAACTTACCTAGTATCTCTCCATCTCCATTTCAATCTCTAGCATCATCCTCACAACTCCCATCACAAAAATAAGCTGAAATTTCAAAGGGAGAAGTAACTACAGGAGCTCCTGTAGGAATTCCTGTAACAGCTGATCCCATTAAAAAATCAAGCTACAACAGTAAAAGAAGTGCAGCCACAACGATTGAAGGAGACATCTGAAGCTTAGATCCAGTAAGAGGAAACCTACACAAGGCAAACAGCCACACATCAGGCAGCAGATAGCATGCAACAAAGGAACTACAAACATTATTTCAAGGAAAGCTAGTGTCAATTCGAACTGCTAGTCCCACTAAGACGGGTAGCTATCTTAGAAACAAACAATGAAATCTTTTCAAGAGTTCCTTTAAGTGTGACAGATGGAAGAGAAGAAGAGAGGACCAACCTGGATCTTTCACTTTGATCCTAGCTTGATTTCTCCTTTCCTTGATAGAATTTTCCACTCCTCTCCTACTTGTCCCGCTTCAAAGAGTACCTGTAGAGTCAAAGTAATAGAAAACTATCAAAGCATCTCTATCTAAAACATCATAATCAATGCAAAATCAGAAACACATTGACCATACAATTGCATTCATAAAAAATAAGATTCACAAATACAAAATCATATGGAGGAAAACTCAAAGAACTTTATTAATATTAATGTAAGAGAGGATTACAACCCAGCTATCTGATCCAGCATCATCCTCCCAGTTGTACAAGCCCTCTTCACCTCATGAACAAGAAAATCACCCAATAATGCAATGTCTCTTCTTAGCAAACCAACAACACTTCCTTACAAAATACAAAATTCTAGCCTCCAGATCTCTCAGATGAGGGATCCATTTATATATGTCTTGCAAGGGTGTGAGTCAGCTCTAGGTTTTTGATTAGTGTCATTCCATTGATAGTTCTTGGTTCCACTTGGAGATTTCATGATCTCTTACTCATCCCTGGGCGAATTCAGAGAGGCAAGTGTCACAGGAGAAGTTTCTGGAAGATTCCATGATCATCCACCTTGCAAACTGTCTCTGCCATTTGTCTGTTCTCACTCATCGCACCTCACAGAAGGCCATTTGAGTATGCATCGCACCTAGC
The DNA here is from genome assembly GCA_000404065.3 of Pinus taeda. Taxonomy (NCBI): domain Eukaryota; kingdom Viridiplantae; phylum Streptophyta; class Pinopsida; order Pinales; family Pinaceae; genus Pinus; species Pinus taeda. Next base: position 116,823 of record APFE030183415.1, on the reverse strand, counting down.
CAGTTAGGAAATCAGTATGCATCGCACCTTGCCCACGGAGCAATATGTATGGTCCAGTTTTGGCCAGTTCTAAGTAGTTTTTCAGGTGGAACTTCTGGGAAATGATGTAATCAGTTGACCATGATCCTTTAGGGTATGAAACAACACTTTTAGGGACTTAAGGAGCCCTTAGTTTATGGACATATGAGTTTGGGGTTGCAGTGCCCAAATATTTCTATAACAGCTGCCCCCTAAAGCATGAGGTCGTAAATCTTCTGATGTTGGGTGAAATTCTTTATTCATGAGAATTCGAGGTATTCGAACTTAAAGGTGACCTGTATAAGATACAATACAATACATCATCATCATATTATTTTCATGATCTAGCTGAGGTGGGCATTCCCATGCTCAAGTTTATAAATTCATTTTCATGTACATAGGATAGACAATCGTCTGCTGTTACAGACTTGTGATTCTTCGCATGAAGAGTCATCTCCCCTGGCTTAGATGACTGTCTGTGCAGCTTCTGTGTACAATTGATGTCTTTATTTTCCTGAATATATCGTAGACTGGATGGATGAAACTAGATCCGGGGTCTTCAAAACTCGTCCAATCTTCGCCTGATATACAAGTCGATCCATGTGAAAAGATGTTCTGAAGTCGAACATGGAAAGACATCGCCTGATTACCAGCGAATGATGTAAGCTGTTAACAGACACGAGAGGAGTCACTGATAATGATGATGACCCTCAAGGTACTACAGTACAATTCACGTGGTGAGAATATACAAGCCAATGTCGAACACCATGCAAAGACTTTCGGTCGAAGGTCATTGTTGTAAACCTGTCGCCGGAAGTGAGAAACTTGCCATTGAGGCATGCAAGCTTCAAAGTACTGAAAGAGTTGTTTCTAAGTCAACTTCTTGGATAATGAGCTGATGTCAACAAGAAGTGACCTGTCGTAGGAGGGCCTTGATGTATCCCACATCTATGACACGAAATAGAGCAAATGATTTTTGTGGAGGTGAAAATGATCTAATGATATGAGGTTCGGGAATGGCGGTCATGAAAAATGAATCATGGATGTAATGCAGTGGATGAGGCGTTTGCTGGATGGTGAATTATCTGAATGACTTCTCTTGAACATATTGGCAGCACTAATATGGAATGGTAGATTTAACCCCATGGATGGCATGGCGGACCAATGGTGACAGTGAACGGAAACCCAACCCAACTCAATCACGGTGATGGAGTGAAAGTGTCATGTTCAAGAGTGACTTGCTACCAATAGAGTTCTTCAAGTTTTCTTCCCATTTTTCCCTAGTCATTGCTAACCAGTACCTCTTTATTTTTGACAAGCTTAAGGAGGATAACATATGCTTGGTCTATAATTTGCCCTTCGGGAAAGCCTGTCGCTTTGTGTTTAGTGAGCCTAGCATCAGTGAGACTCGTTCTTGTCTAGGTGGACAAGTTTGTCGCTATTGTTTTAATGAGTTTAACGACAAAGATAACTCGGTCCTTTTCTTGTTTAGAGAGTCTGAAAATGGATGAAAAGGAGACTCCAACAATCCTTTTTCATGGCTTAATTCCTTAAGTCCGAAAAAGTGTAAAATAATATGAAAGGGATGACTTTTCGATAGTTTTAATGAGTCGACAAAGACAAGTGCTTGATATTTTTGTTTAATAATCCCTCAAGTCCAAAAAGATTAAAATCTATGAGAGGGATAGCGTTCCCCTTACTTTAACGAGCTGAGAAGGCCAATAGTTCGACAATCTTTTTATATTTAACGAGTCTAAAAAGAGTTTAAAAGAGGCTCATTTTTTAGGAACGAGTGATATTTCTTGGTAACAGCTAGTTCCACATAAGTTTGGAACTTCTCAAAACATGGCAGTGTGAAGAGGGTGGCAATCAGAATCACTCATTGCAAATGTTCCTCAAAAGGGTAAACAATCAAGTGGCAACGTATGGTCGGCCGAATGAAATGGAGGTGACAGAAGGAACACAACTAAAGTTCAAAAGGGCAGATAGCAAAGTGATCACAAAAGGTTATTTACCAAAGGTGGGTTTATTTTTTAATGAGCTTGAACCTTGTGCCAACATGTGCTCAGTGCAGGTTGATTTTTTAACAAGCTTGAACCTTGCAGGAACGTTGCTCTTACCAATCTTTTGATAATGTCTCTTGGTAGATTTATTTTTTAATGAGCTTGATCACTACTATAACATGTGCTCATGACCTGTTTATGTAAGCTAGAAACGACCGAGCTACGAGGTTAAAGGGTTAAGAACCTACAAACTAATAAAATCAAAGTTCGCTTTTTACTTGCATGCCCCCACATCTTTCAGTAAAAGGAGAGTTTCTAGGTTACCAAATGGAATTTCTTACGGTTAGGCAGGATTGTTTCTGTCGACCAACAAAACTCTTCCTTTGCTTTGCCCATTGAAATGGACGAAGGTGATTGCTATAAGCCCCAATCACATAACGTACAAAGATGAATGTCGTAAGCTTCAAAATTGTACAAAGGAAATAATCACATCAGACTAATCACATAACTTATACAAGAATGTTATTTGGTCCAAGTATTATGACCTTTCAAGAAAATCTCTCTTTTCCTATGGGTTTGCCTACTGAAGTAGACTAGGGTGCATGCACCCTAATCTTCATCACACTCACTGAACTACTCGCGGTAATCAGGTGGATGGGATGAAGATGGAAGAGACATTGTTGATGCGAAGAGACCATTTAGGGATGATGGTTGATTTATAGCTGTGTTTGAACCAGGAAATGAAATTTGGTCGACAAGTTGCACCAGTCTACCTTCATGTGGAAAACACATCACTCGAAAGAATGTGGAAACAATGGCTTCCATGCTATATATATAATCACGTCCAAGGAGTAGATTGTAATCTAGTGGACCTTGGACTACCATCACGTTCAAATAAATGGTTTTCTTTCTCAAAGTTATTGGTAACCTTGGAAGGATTCCTAATGGTTGACTGCTTCCTTTGTTGAAGCCCGATAAATTTTTTTCAGGCAAAAGCGATGGCGAACCAAGCTCTTTCCAAGCAGTTGAGGAAAGGATACTCATTGAAGCCCCTCCATCTATAATTGTGCCAGACACGATCATTTTGTAAACTTGTACTATGATTCGGAATGGTACATTAGATGGAAGGAAAGGTTTCACTAGTTGATTCCAATCAAAGAAAACGACTACACTACTCAGAGGAGGTACCGAATAAATGTACGGATAAGTTTCATGAACTCGGGGGTCTCTTCCTATTGTGAAGGAATGGGCGGATTGCCCCCAAGTTCATTAGACTCTATATCGAAAAAAAGAATTTGAACGATGTCGTTCTCATCCTCTTTGGAAACTATATCATTTGAAGGTGGATCTTCTGAAATCAAGACTGGGTCGACTCCCATCTCGACCAGTTGACTTTGATCCGGTATGGACTCAGAAGGTTCACTTTCAGTGATAGGCAATTCAATTGACAATTGAGTTATGTCAATCGGGTTTTCAACTAGCGAAGGATTTGGCAAGAGTTTCTTGTATCCGGGTGGATGTTGCTACGGTGAAGCAGGACAGTTATCCAAAATTCTTTTGGCTTCGTCCAGAAAAGGACAACGGTGAAGAGTATGATCACCCTCACATAACCTACATCAAACTCTAGCTTTTCCTTTTTGTCAATTGACTTTGTTTTCACTAGTTGATGGTAGCACTGTCAACCTGACTGTCAGGGGTTGATGACACCGAATGGTGCAACCGGGGAGACCATTCTCTCAAGATCCGCGGAATGCAAGGGAAATCTTGATGGTAATGGTTATCCTTGCAAATTGTGTAGAATTTTTGAATAATATGACACATATTCACAGAGATTATCCCGATTATACACTATTGCGGAATACATGCATAATACATAACCTCCTCTACGTTGTTCATCAATTTACAGAAGCAAAAACAATAACATGCGCACATAGAAGCATCAATCACACATATCAACACAGTATTTTCCCGGGGAAAGCTTCTCGCTAAAAACCCCAACTATCTGTATATTATATTGATTGAGAACATGTAACAATACATATTACAATACTCTTCACAGGTACTCAATACTATCTCCACCTGTTACACACAATACAACTCAGATCTGATCTCCAAATCTCCTCCACTACTTGCCTGCCTCCACTACACAATCCCTGCATGAGAATGAATGATAATGGCTCAAGCAAACTCGTATTTACTTGGAAAAATCACGTGAGCACTGGGAATCACGTGAGAAAAGGCTATAATCACTTGGTATTGGCCAATTCTCATTGGCATAACTCAATCCCATTGGTTGTGCAAATCCTCATGCACAACTATAGTCACAACTGATAGCAATCTGATCCTCTAACACCTGTCCCTGCTCTGAACATGCACTGACATGCAACTGAGTTAACTGATGTATTCTTTAGTTGCATTATGAGTTAATAATTAGTTTAACAACTTATCATTAGTCTATTTTCAGTTAGACTAATTACAACTAGTTTAACCAAGTCAAACTGAACACAACTCCATCAACTCCACAATCAACTCCACCAAACTCAACTAATTGAGTTCTAACTGAAGTCATGCAACAACTCAAATGACCCACAAAGAAAACGTATTTCCTTCTGACAGCTGCATGTGTCACATCTGTAGCTCAAACTGAAGTGCTCCAAGAGAATAAGATAAAGTTTATAGTCTAAATATTATTATAAGCTAATAATATTTGACTGCTCTATAATTAGACTTGATAGTGTCACCGCTATTGTATAAAAATAGAAGTCCGTCTATTTTTTCCAACTTGACCAATCATCCATAAACAACATCCTGTAACTCATAGACATGATCCATATGTCTAAAAATAGACATAGTCTAAAAATAGACTTTGCGCCATAATTTTCCTGCGGGCCCACTT
>APFE030183415.1:70663-107874 GCA_000404065.3 Pinus taeda | reverse complement strand
AACTCTTCGGAAGACCAAGGAGAGCCAAGCTCACCAAGTCCTCATCATCGACAGTAACCCCCAGACTTCCCAGTTCATCTCGACACTGAGTGAACTTCGTGAGATACTTGGGAATACTGTCACCCTTCTCGCATTTGATGTTTCTGAGTTTATCTTTGAGCGCCAGCTTCCTCTGATCGCTCTTGCCTTGGAATAATTCTGTTAATGATTTCCACATCAAATATGGAGTAGCCTTTCCATGGAGGCTGGACACAATGTGATCCTTCACGCCCTCCAACAGAATCCTTCGACATTTTGCGGTCTTTTTTTGCCAAGCATCAGCTTGAGTAGAATCAGTAGGCTTTGTGACATCTGTCTCTATGAACTCCTTCAGCCCGTTATCATCCAATACTGTCTCCATCCTATCCTTCCATGCAAGATAGTTTACTACCCTCAAGGGCATACTCCAATCGCAATCCTGTGAAAGACATCTTAGTTTTGACACCAAAAAAACACTGCTGCAAATTCGAATTCGGCCAGCTCCAACTCAACCGCTTCCAATCTAGAATTCGTGAGGACAAGGTATTTCTTGTACAGAGATCGACTGTATGGGAATTCACTGGATATCTCACCTTCCAAAGGAAGGATGAATCCAGAGGCTACCTAGCCCGATTACAGACTCTGCCTGAAGAAATAGAATGTAAACACTTCCTGAATAGTAGATATGATGATCAACAACTCTGATACCATGTAGACATTTTGAATAATATGACACATATTCACAGAGGTTATCCCGATTATACACTATTGCAGAATACATGCATAATAAATAACCTCCTCTACGTTGATCATCAATTTACAGAAGCAGAAACAATAACATGCACACATAGAAGCATCAATCACACATATCAACACAGTATTTTCCCAGGGAAAGAATCTCGCTAAAAACCCCAACTATCTATATATTATATTGATTGAGAACATGTAAAAATACATAGTACAATACTCTTCACAAGTACTCAGTACTATCTCCACCTGTTACACACAATACAACTCAGATCTGATCTCCAAATCTCCTCCACTACTTGCCTGCTTCCACTGCACAATACCTGCATGAGAATGAATGATAATGGCTCAAGAAAACTCGTATTTACTTGGAAAAATCATGTGAGCACTGGGAATCACGTGAGCAGAGGCTATAATCACTTGGTATTGGCCAATTCTCATTGGCATAACTCAATCCCATTGATTGTGCAAATCATCATGCACAACTATAGTCACAACTGATAGCAACTTGATCCTCTAGCACCTGTCCCTGCAGAACTGAACATGCACTGACATGAAACTAAGTTAACTGATGTATTATTTAGTTGCATTATGATTTAATAATTAGTTTAACAACTCATCATTAGTATATTTGCAGTTAGACTAATTACAACTAGTTTAACCAAGTCAAACTGAACACAACTCCATCAACTCCACAATCAACTCCACCAAACTCAACTGATTGAGTTCTAACTGAAGTTCATCAACAACTCAACTGACCCACAAAGAAAACGTATTTCCTTCTGACAGCTGCATGTGCCACATCTGTAGCTCAAACTGAAGTGCTCCAAGAGAATAAGGTAAAGTTTATAGTATAAATATTATTATAAGCTAATAATATTTGACTGCTCTATAATTAGACTTGACAGTGTCACCGATGTTGTCTAAAAATAGAAGTCCATGTATTTTTTCCAACTTGACCAATCATCCATAAACAGCATCCTGCAACTCAGACATGATCCATATGTCTAAAAATAGACATAATCTAAAAATAGACTTTGCGCCATAATTTGCCTGTGGGCCCACTTAGTGAAGGCGACTCTTTTCACTAAGCTCCATCATCTTGTTGCAATCTCAACAAATTGTGCATGGAGCTTTTTGTTTGGAAACTTTAGTGCGCGTATTTTCGCCAGATGATGCATTGGTGTTCCCTTGTTTAGCTGGCTTCTTCTTCTTCTTCTCCTTCCCTTTCTTTTTCTTCTCAGTTACTTGGTTTTTAGTGTCACTAGTTTCACCAAGCAAAGAGGAAGAAGAGGAAGGAGAAACAAATGAAGTAGAAGGCGAAGGGATAACTTCAGTATCATCTGGTTGCTGATTAGATTGTTGAGGAATTGCGGTGTTTTGGACGACAGAGGTCGAGAAAATCCCTACCGGCAGGCTGATTGTGATTCCTGGAAGGGACAATGTAGCCATATATGGAGAACCAATATCTCCCCAAGAGGAGAAAGGACTAGGATTCCCTCCAAGGGGGATTCCTTGATTGGTAGACTCCATTATCTCAACCTCAGATCAATGTAGGAACAAGGATGTTATTCTGTTTAAAATAAATTTTAAGATGCTTTGATGCAACTTGCTTTTTCAATTTTTAAGAGTCGAGAAAAAGCTAAAGGTGACTCTAGTCGCCTTCGATTTTTAATGAGCGTGAAGTGACAAGTGCTCAAATGGACCTTTTCTTTTAAGGAGTCAAAAAGGAACGAAAGTGACTGCTCTAGAAGTCTAGATAGAGGGTTTACCAAATCGATCATAAAACTGCAAAATACACCTTGGCGGTAAATGATAGAGAAATTACCAAGGACTTATGTACGGCAGTCAATTTTCCCGAATGTTGTGTTCAGTGCATTATGATCGATAGGGCGGCAGGCACAGATTCCTAAGGATAAAGGATATCAGCCTATTGTGATCTCCCAATATATACTCGACGGTACATGGAGCACAAGTCCGTACTGGCACTTGTCGTATCAAAGAGGAGGAATCACCCAACCTTCGATGAAAATGATATTTACCAGGTTTTACGATGCTGGAACACATCTCTAGCCTAGACTTCTAGATGTATTGCGTTAGATTCCAAAGCGTTTTTATGTTCATTGAGGTTTATTTTAGAGTTGATCTTTCTTAGAAGTTTGTCTTTCAAGGTTCACCATGTGATGTAGATGTGAAATTCCTAAATATGCAATCTAAAATGATAAGCAGTCATTTATGTTCTTTTAGCAATGAAAAATCCTAGCTACAAAGGAAAGAAAATAACGATTTTTCTTTCAGCAGAGAGCACAGAGCACACATTAAATGCACTTTCCTAAATCAAATTTCGCAAGCAGTCAAAATGCAGATGCACATGCATGTATTTGTTTTCAGCTTTCTTAATGTGTGAATGACAAAAAGAAAGCTAAGTACATATCTGAACTATTTTCTTTCAAAGCGACAGTACTAACAATTTTTCTTTTCAAAATGAAAGGAAGACTAAGACGACACTTTTCGATTTCAAATTTAAAATTGTTTTCGACACTTGAAATACTACTAGTTTTAAAATCAAGTACAATGACAAAAGTACAATCGACTATCTAGGAGAGGAAGACTTTGTGACACTCTTCTTTTGATTCAGAATGACAATTACGACACTTGCATCAAAACGACAGTTCGATGGGCTACTTTCGACAAAGGAAGATTGTAAATGATTGACAAATACACAAAAACATTTACAATTCCTAACTGATGGAGGCTGAAATAATGTGAAGGAAGATGGTTACAGCAAGAAAGTACTGATCATGAACAACAAAACTACTGAATAAAGCTGAAAACAAAGAGAAAAAACCAAATTTCAGAGAAGAAAACATAGTTCACTTAATCATCGCACTTGCAACGTAGGGAAACAGGGATGCATATCACCTAAAACACACGGGAGGTGCGATGCATCCAGGTTTCACAGTTACAAACAGTGCGATGGGCCAGGGAGCAAAACTAAGCTTGGTTTTTGCTCAAAACTTGCAGCTAAGTTCAGTGATTTAGGCTAAGTAATGATGGACAGTAAACAAAAAGCATAAGGGTAGGATTTGATGAGGTTTTGAGCTAGCACAAGGGCACTTAGGATGCTTTGTAAGTCAAATTTTCAGTTAATAAACCAACCCAGAGATTGACTGAAGCAGCATTTATCTACTTCGCAATTGCATAGCAAAAGCATTTCGAAGGCTAGCTGGCTAACTTCAGGCCCCGTCTATAGTTTATAAAGTAAACAATAAACAAAAAAAACAAACTATTCATTCCCCAGCAGAGTGGCCATTTTGTTTCAGGGAAAAATAATGTCGATTCGAACTGCTAGTCCTACTAAGATGGGTAGCTATCTTGGAAACAAACAATGAAAGCTTTTCAAGAGTTCCTTTAAGTGCGATAGATAGAAGAGAAGAAGAGAGGACCAACCTGGATCTTTCACTTTGATCTTAGCTTTATTTCTCCTTTCCTTGATAGAATTTGCCACTCCTCTCCTACTTGACCCGCTTCAAAGAATACCTGTAGAGTCAAAGTAACAGAAAACTATCAAAGCATCTCTATCTAAAACATCATAAACAATATGGAATCAGAAACACATTGACCATACAATTGCATTCATAAACAATAATATTCACAAATACAAAATCATATGGAGGAAAACTCAAAGAAATTTATTAATAGTAATGTAAGAGAGGATTACAACCCAACTGTATGATCCAACATCATCCTCCCAGTTGTAGAAGCCCTCTTCACCTCATGAACAAGCAAATCACCCAACAATGCAATGTCTCTTCTCAGCAAACCAACAACACTTCCTTACAAAATACAAAATTCCAGCCTCTAGATCTCTCAGATGAGGGATCCATTTATAGATGTCTTGCAAGGGTGTGAGTCAGCTCTGGGTTTTTTATTAGTATCATTCCACTGATATTTCTTGGTTCCACTTGGAGATTTCATGATCTCTTACTCGTCCCTGGGCGAATTCAGAGAGGCAAGTGTCACAGGAGAAGTTTATGGAAGATTCCATGATCATCCACCTTGCAAACTGTCTCTACCATTTGCCTATTCTCACTCATCGCACCCCACATAAGGCTATTTGAGTATGCATCGTACCTAGCCAGTTAGACAGTCAGTATGGATTGCACCTTGCCCATGGAGTAGTCTATATGGTCTAGTTTTGGCCAGTTCTGAGTAGTTTTTCAGGTGGAACTTTTGGGAAATGATATAATCAGTTGACCATGATCCTTTAGGGTATGAAACAACACTTTTAGGGAATTAAGGAGCCCTTAGTTTATGGACATATGAGTTTGTGGTTGCAGTGCCCAAATATGTCTATAACAGGCATGCAGCAATAAAAGGAGCCAAAATACATCAAAACACATACGTTCAACTCACAGGTAAGTGACTAACCCACTCCTTTGTTTGCATTTGTGTAATTGAAAGATATGCCTGAGAAAATGAGATGGTTGAGGTTGAACGAGAAAAAGGTGGCCAAATAACTTGGCCACCTTCATCTAGTTGACTGCACTCATCCGAAGATGTCACCCACACGTGCGCATAGTCAACTCAGAGAAAGATACCAAGGACAGTTCGTGGAGGGTATGCAAACTCTGATGCAATAGTGAGAGGTGATTGCAGGACGAAACCATGATGACAAGGCAGGTGGGGACCAACGGTCCAAATATGGCCAATGTACATTTTTTCCATCTCATCCCCATCACCAGAAATATCTAAAAGAAGTAATAAGTACTCCTCCTCGAGCACTCTCACCACCTTTTCTCTCATTCTCTCCTCGTAAACTTAGCTGCAGCAAAGTCCTTGTCACCCCACAGCCTCAAAACCATCATTTTCCATCGATCTTACCCATCCTCTTGCTCTCGGCGTTTTCTATTGGAGCACTTACAGGTTCTACAGGAGCACCTATAGGCACTTCTACAGGAGGGGTAGTGAGCTATTTTTAAGAGGAAAACACGAGTTTTTTGCTCGATTTCTGGCTTGAGGAGGTAGGTTCCATAGATGCCCACCTTGATTATCAATATGTGCAAGGAATGATATCATTTTAAGGAGGAATTACCATAGAAGAAGAGGAATTACATAAAACAATTATGCATGTTTCAAAAAAAAAAAAACATAGTTTTCTTCTATTTTCCTGTTTCTTCAAAATTATTGCCTCCATCTCTATATTTGGTGCTCAAAAGGGATATAAGCACAATGACAGGAGGATTCATGAGGAAGGAGCCCACTAATTCAACCAGGATCCATGAATATCCCCAAGTAGTAGCCATATTCAAAAGGGCAAATTGGATGACCTTTTTTAAGAAATTCTGAGGGTTTGATGAGGAAATTGCTCAGGAATTTTCTCTTTCTTTAGTTCCTCACTCAAGAACCCATGCCACTGTCACTTTTAGAGGTCTTTCCATGGAAATAACCCCAGAATTTTATCAGTAGGGTTACTAACCTTCCTCTTAGATTACCTTGGAGCAAAGATGAAAAACCAATTGGACAGACTGCCAAGAAAAACTTCTTCCAAAACAATGAACATCTTGTAGAAGATAAAAATGGCATTAGAAGGACAAGAATACCCTACCCTTGGGATGAATTTAGTTACCAAATCATCAAATATATCTCCTATGAAGGGAGGTATAGCATAGTATATGGCTACCATTTTAGAATCCTTCATGAGCTAAGATATGGCATGGACACTCCAACACCCCAGAGACTTAGCATCCCCTATTTCCTGCTACAGTCCCTCATAGACTCCAGCATTGATTTTAAGACAAGGAGTCCAGATCAGCTGGCTCACCATGGGTTAATCAAAATTTTAGTAGAAGAAGCCCTCCATATATTCACACTCCCTACAGCATGGGAAGTCTTCAGAAACATGACAGCAGAAGATGACATAGAGGCCCTCACCTATGACATCAGTCCTTCTGGCAGTGACAAAGAAGAGCAGAAAGGGGGAGAAGGTGAAGCAACTAATGACTCAGCAGGACAAGAAAAGGAGGAGGAAGAAACTAAGATAGAAGAGCAGAAGGATGAAGAGACAGAAAAGGAAGAAACATAGCAATCAAAGATAGAAAAGGAGGCAAAAGGAGGAGAAAAAGAGGTAGCAGAGGCAAAACAAAGAGAAGGGTCCCCTAAGACCCTGAAAAGGGAGGCAACAACTGGCCTCACAACCCTGAGCACACCAATTAAGCCAAAATAAAAGAGAAAAAGGCAGGCCTCCATGTATTTCAAGGCCAGGAAAAGCACAAGGATCAAATCAGGGAAACCCCAGCCATCTTCAACAGTGCCCATTACAATTGAAGATTCACCCACTATCAAAGGGGAAGTATCTCCCTCTAAAACCCCTATCACATATGAAAGAGGGACTCCTAGATCTTCCACCTGGAAGGAAAAAGTGCAACTATAGGACCCAAAAACAGTCCTACAGGAGGCACAGACAGTTCTACAGGAGACACTGTCAAGGCTACAAGAGACCCAACAGCTTGAGAAAACAATGGAAGAGCAGCCAAAGGGGAAGGAGGAAGCTACAGAGCCACAAGAACCTGATACCCAACCCATCCTTGCCTCCTATTACCATCTTCTTGAAGGAGGAAGGATAATTCCACAAACATTTTCAATTCCACTATTCTTTGAACTAGAGAATGAAAGAATAAGAACACATAGGTGGATGCAAATAGCCAAATCCAAGGGAGTTGAGGATGTTGGCCACATGGAGAAAAATCTTAGAGAAATGGGAAGGGATTTAAGTGCTATCAGACATAGGGAGGCAATTGCAAGAAGCCAACTCCAAACTGAAAATGAATTGCCAAGAAGGCAGCTGAAGGAGAAAGAGACCCAGCTGGCATGCATGGCTAGCTTATCCATGGAGGCACTGCAATGTAGAACACCAACAAAATCCTATGGATTATACCTCAAGGACCAATGGCTACAATTTCAGATCAATATTTTGGCACAAAGAGGCACAATGCCTTTTCAAGATTACAGATAATTTATGGACTTGTGTGACCAGAGCATAGCAGAAGATAAGGCAAAAATGGCAGAATTTTACCTGCATAACATCGCCCTCACAGAAATGAATGTGCGGGACCCCAATGCTAGGCTAGGGGACCTACAACTAATGTCCATGGCTTCATGGATGAACCAATAGGAGTTAAGGGCAACAGAAGTAAAAAGGTTGATGATCAGAGAACAGAATGAGCCACTAATGATCAGAGCTGAGCCATCAGATCCCATGGCTCTCATCAACACACATCAACTGCTTGCAAATAATCCTCAAATTTCCTCCAAATATATAAGTGATCAAGCACAGGCCATTGCACATTTTGAGGACATGGAAATGTTACTTGGGGATGACTGTGTGCATGCATGTATGAGGAGATGGAACACCTTACCACACAATCTGAAGATCAGGGAATATCATTCCCCAATGAGGATGAAGGAGGCACTAAGGAGAGTGCCAATGTACAAGCACTTAATGCAGAGGCTACAGGTCAATTGGATTGGCTTCAAACTGAGTCCACCACTGCTGTTAGGCATGCTAGAAGGGAGAACCGAAGAAGAAGAGCAGAGGCAGTGGGAAGAAATAAACAGAAAAGCAGGCTTCTATGACAAGGAAGAGGAAACAACATCAGAAGCTTGGGATGCTAGAGAAGCCACCAGGTCCATCAAAGGTGAGGAGATGGACTAAGTTGCTCAGAGGATGAGCAACACCTTCAGTAGGGGGGTGATGATGAGCCCCATAAATGGGTAATTATACGGGCTCATTTTGCTTCCTAACATAGTTAAATCAACCATTCTCTTATCTTATTGCATGTTTTTTTATTATATTTATGCTTATGGAGTGAGTTGAGTTAGTTATGATGCCATGAGGTCTAATATGTGTTTAATGCATATTTTTGTTGAATTTTGAAGACAAAGTCAAAGATTCAATGGACAACTAACAGCAATAATTAGAATTGGACAAAGGAGAGGATTTATAGGAGGGAATCCCCCTCATTTATTACTCCCCACTTCGAATCTCCCTTCATGCAACTCGGAGTACAAACAACCAAATCAATGCACTAGGAGGCAGCCGAGCAAGTGGAGAATAACTTATGTTTATCTCGAGTTTTGGGAGCCAAGCCTCCCCGATTTTAAGGAAGCTGTTGGGAGCTTCAGTTGTATAAGTAGAAAGGCCTAGGGCCTCACTAGGGTCGAATTTTTGTTGGATTTTTGTTGTACTTTTGCTATTGTAAAACTTTTCTCAACTTCGAGCTTACTTTTGGTGACAGTTTCATGTAATCCTATTACTTTTTTGATAATAAAGATGAGATCCTTTTTGAGCTAGCACTGAGTTACCTCAAAGGGTTGAAGCTCTTGGGTTAGGGCCCAATCCAAGTAGCCAAGCTCCTCTTGTTTGTATTTATGTGCTTTGTTTTAGTTTATGGATTAGTTGTTGTTAGATGAATTTCTTTCTTGGTTAAGAATAGGTTGCTTTTGGTGATTTAGAAGGTTTTTTCCATTTGTGTTTTCTGTAACAGGTTAAGCAGTGATAGAAAGAAGATTCAAAAGGCTAGCAACAGTGCCTTGGCCTCTTTTCCTCCCTTTGGGACCATGAACTAAGGTAAAGACCCTCTTGCTACCCCAAAAACACAGATTTTCTTTCTCCATAGGATTTCTATTGTTTGTAGTTTGTTAGAAGGTTAATGCTTTGCTTTAGATATTTTTCACCATGCTCATTTTTGTCTTTGCAATAAGTCTTCTTCCATGCTCTCTCTCCTTGTAGCATTTTTCAGCATTTACTTCCATAGCTCATAATTTAGACTAGCTTGATGCAAAATTCTATTTTTTGATGTACTCATTTCCTTGCTTGCTTGATCTCATTGGTTGATTGTCAGTTCTTTTGCAGCAGATCTCTTCTCATAGCAGGTCAGCCTATCAGCCATCACATTCTCTCCCTGATCCATGCCCTACAGGTCGCCCAAAGTTCACCTCAAATCTGCCTTAGTTTTCTGCATTTTTCCATAGGATTTCTTCCTCTCTCCCAATCATCTTTCCCTCTCCTAGTGATCCTTGGTGGACCCTAGGTGCCCTAACACATCATCCCAACCTTCACCTACCTTTTCCACCCACTCTCACACCCTCAAAACCTTCAAAACTGCTCTCGGCATCCTCCTGTAGACCTCCTGTAGATCCCCTGTGTCCTCTTGCATATTTTCCTATAGGCTTTCTTTTGAAGGCCGAGTGTGGGAAAAGCCTCCAGAAGGCCACCCGAGACCTCCTAGGACCCATCTACACCATCCTACATGTCTTCAAACCCTAAAGTCGCCCTTCAACACCACCTATTTGCTTCCACCTTCACACACAATAAAATACATGCATGTTAATTTCACATAAAAATACATAAAAATTCAAAAAGATGGATTTTGCTCATTTACTTCTAGAAATAGCTTGAGTAGATGTTGTTTACTTCCTTGAGTAGGTAATGGCATTCATTTCATGGTTTTCATAGTGCTTTCTGCAAAAGTAGGATTAGTTAGTTAAGTAGGGTTTGCTAGGTTTACTTCACATTTCAATGTTTTTTCTTTCTACAATTAGAGTAGCCTCTAAAGAGTAAGCTTTTTTTTCATCACATATAGAGCTTCTTCTGGAATCCATAAAAGATGGCTTGAACTCCTAATGATCTTGCGCCAGCTCACCAAGTGACAGCCTGCAATAAGAACTAGTATTTGTGCATACAGCACCGTCGCTTCCAAGTTTGTTACAAACTACCGGGTTGATAAAAGTAAAGTAGGCAGCCCACGAGTTGCAGCATTATTGCTGCAATATTGGTGCTCACCATCCCCCCTCTCTCTCTGCCCTCCAACTCTATCACTATCTCCCTCCCTCTCTCCTCTATCCTTCTCTCCCCCCTTCCTTCCATCTCTCCTTCTTTGCCTCTCTCTCTCTCCCCTAAACATACACTCTCTCTCTCCATATCTCCCTTGTCACTCCCTCTCCACTTTTCTCTCTCTATGTATTTCTTCTTAACTCCCTCTCTCCCCCTCCAACTCCATCCCTATGTCCCTCTCCCTCAAGTCCTTTCTTTGGTCCTTTCGCTCTCTCTCTCTCTCTTCCCTCTAACCTTGTCACTATCTCTCTCCCTCTCTATCTTCCCTCTAACCTTGTCACTATCTCTCCCCCCCCTCCATCTTTGTGTTCCCCCCTCTCTCTCTCTCTTACCCTTCTCTCCCTCTCTCACTCTATTTTTCTCTCTCTTCATTCCTCCTCTTGCCTCTCCTTCATTGTAACTCCATCTTTGTGTTTCCCCCTCTTTCTCTCTCTTACCCTTCTCTCCCTCTCTCACTCTATTTTTCTCTCTCTTCATTCCTCTTCTTCCCTCTCCTTCATTGTATCTCCTCCTCTCCCTTGTCACTCCCCCATCTCTCCACCTCTATCATTCTAAGCATTTGTTCTTCGCTCTATATATATCTAGAGTTAACATATATCGTGATATATTAATATATATTATAATATAACAAATTGAATATTGTATAAATTTAATATTGCATTAATCCAAAGTTATTAAATTTAACAATATTAATACTATAATATATTGACATTAATATTATCATATCAATATTAGATTTGATGATATTTTTTACATGGCATGATAACAAAATTTATAGTAAAACTACATCAAATCAATATTTTCAAATATTACAACTTTGATGTGGAATATTTATGCCTTTAAAGATGTTAATATATCCCTAAGATATGGTTTTTCCTTTTAAAGATTCATTTTACAAATGTTTAGTTAAAAGAAATATTAAAAGCTTTTGGAGCAAGATTTTTGAATCTTTGTCTTGAAATAACCTTTTTCCTTTGATTTAAGAAATGACACTGACTTTTGTAAAGAGTAAAAATGTTTAAATTTTTACTTAATTTGGAATTTTATTGTGGTCAAAAAATGTGTTAAGGGTAAATTTATGATCCATTCAAATTCAAGTATATGATAAAGGAACTATTAAAAGGATGAAATAATTTACTAGTCATTTAAATACATAACTATATTTAATAATTGATCTCCACCCTTTAATAAGATTAAAAATTTATATATAATTTAAGATTGGTTGACATTAGAAAAAGAAAAATTTTATTTTTTTTTGAAGACATGACATACTTACACATCGAGGTTGCAGAATGAAGAAGCTCCTCTGGACGTAAAAAATTCACAGTAATACACAACAATACAAATTAAACAAATTTAAAAATTAAAAAATAATGAAATATAAAGAAAAAAACATGACTAAAACATTTATTTTACATTTTTTAATTTAATTTTAATAATATATAAATAATATTTTTTTATACATTTTAAATAAAAAACCTAAATATCACATAATAAATGATTTATTTTTTACTTAAAAAAAAAGTGTACATTAAACTATTATGTGCACTTAACTTCTAAACTATTTATAATTATTATTCATTTTTAATTACTCATCACATATATTTTAAATAAATATATTAAAAAAATTTGGAAATTTTTTTATTATAAAAGTGTACATTAAACTATTATATACACTTAACTTCTCAACTATTTATAATTATTATTCATTTTTAATTACTCATAACATAGATATTAAAAAAATTTAACTATTTTTTTAATAGTAGATATTTTACATTATACTCATGTTTTTTTTAGTGTTTTTGAAACTTACTTTTGATTTTTGAGCCTAGAGGCTTATTCTAAACTCAGTATGATGTGTAATGTTATCAGTCCCTCATCAAAGTTGAAATTTTGTTCATGTATGCCACAAAAAATTAAAAATTAAAAATTAAAAAATTCTAAAAATAAAAAAATTAAATAATCTATTAAAACATTTAAATAATTCTACTCATAAAAATTTGCAAATAAAAAAAATTGGATCTTCACTCATATTATCTCCGTGTTTAAAATAAACTATATTGATATTTAATAAAAATTAATATATATATATAAATATAAATATAATTCAAAATAAATAAATAAATATATAAACTGAAACTTATAATTCTCACATGAAATATACAACATATTATATATATAAAATGTATCATATAGATTTTCTAGCATTAATACCTTGCAATGTCTTATCTATGTTGTTCCTCTAAGAAAGTTTGCAGAGAGGGCAATCCACCCTATATAATCCTGTGTCTAGTAAAGATTAATAGGCAGTCTTGGTACGGGAACTGCTATTAAGGGTATTCTCTTCTGTAGAGTTAGCCCAAACACCTCAGACATATCAACTACAAAGTCATTGTCCTTGGTGGCCCCAAGGATGGACCGATTGAAAGCATGAAGGAGAGATCCCAAAACCAAATGAATCATTGTGTGTGCCAGAGGAAGCCCAATGCAAATCCTTCTTCCTGCACCAAATGGTATCAACTCAAAGTCTTGGCCTCTATAGTCAGTATTACACCCCAAAAACCTTTCTGGATTGAATTCCAAAGGTTCCTTCCAAACCCTAGGATCTCTTCCAATGCCCCATATATTCACAAACACTTGTGTGTTCTCTGGGACAACATATCCACCAATCTCACAAGGGCTATCTGCTCTTCGTGGAATTATCAGTGGAGCTGCTGGGTGCAATCTGAGGACCTCCTTCACTATTGCTTGTAAATATGGCAGCCTTACTATGTCTGATTCTTCCATTCTTTTTTCTTGACCAACGATTTCATCCAGCTCTGCCTGAGCCTTTCTTATTATTGCTGGTTTTCTGAGAAGCTCAGCCATTGCCCATTCAACTGTTACCGAAGTTGTATCCGTCCCTGCAATGAACATGTCCTGCCAGCATAATCACTATATTTAGTTTAAATTGTGTAATGTTTCATCCGTCCCTGCAATGAACATGTCCTGCCAGCATAATTACTATATTTAGTTTAAATTGTGTAAGGTTTTATAGATAGAAAGTGGGTTACAAGTTATAGATAATAGAATTGGCCTAATCCTAACAATAAAATTGGTTTGGAGTTACACAACCAAGAGATTTCACATACCAATTTAATACTATTTAGTTGTGATTTTAAAATTAATTAATATTATTTTTAGCGTTGTAAAATTTAAAAAATTCAATTTATAATTTGGAATTCTTTTTTCCACTAACTTATCTAATATCAAAAAAATTAAAAATTAAAAAATGATTGAAAACTTTAGTTATGTGACTATACAGTGTATTTATGTAATTATGCACTGAGCTTGAACATAACTCAATTGTAGATTTTGAAAATACTAAAAATCCATAATGGCTTCCATGTGCATGTAAGTATTTTATAATGGAAGCTATCACGATTTTGAAAATTCTAAAAATCCATAATGGCTTCCATGTGCATGTAAGTATTTTATAATGGAAGCTATCAATACTCAAACAGCTTACCATTAGCACTCCCTTGATGTTTTCCAAAGTGAATTGTGTGCCACCCTTCCTTAAATCCAGCATGATTTCTAGAAAATCCTTCCCTTCATGGTGAACAGTTGCCCCATCATTATCATCATCTTCTCCTAGACGCTCCTCAATAATCCTGTCAAAGAGACTGTCAAACCTCCTGGCCAAGCTCTTCATTCCTTGCTTCAGTCCTTGCAGATCAAACCTCTCCAGGAAAGGGAAGAGATCTGATAAATTTGGAGTTCCTGTCAACTTGTGGACTTCCCATACCATATCCTTAAACTCTGCAACCTCTTTAGAACCCGGGTGAAATACATTTCTGCTGCAAACCATCCTGCCTACAAGGCTAAGTGAATTCAGAAAGGCTCTCTCTCCAATATTCACACTCTGTCCCTCAATGGAGTCCTCAAAGATAGACCTTATGGTCCTATTTACTTCATCACTTCTCAAATGCTGAAGGGCATCAAGCCTTTTGGGTGAGAATAGTTCAGCGTTACAGATCCTTCTGAGCAACCGCCAGTGAGGACCATAAGGACTCCATATCAGACTAGTCCCCTGGTATGCAAATGTCCTGGCAGCCATGTTGATAGACCTGCTGGAAAAGGTCTGGTCATTGTTTTTCAGCACCTCCTTTGCCATGGATGGTGATGAAACAACAACTGTTAATTTGCATCCCAGTCTCAGAGACATAAGAGGCCCATATTTCTGTGCAAGGCCAAAGAGAGATTCATGAGGTTTGTCACCCAACTGAAGGATGTTTCCAATGATGGGCCATCCAGGAGGACCAGGTGGCAATCTGTTATTCTTCCTTTTGTTGTGGAGGAGGAAAATAGATAACAGCACAACTCCCACTCCCACTACTATAGAATCATACACTGATGCAATCTCCATTGAATACACCAGGAATCAATCAGCTTCAGCAAATCATTTACTGCATTGACCCATGAAAACCAAAATGAGATACAAAATTTAAACCACCCAAGGGTGTCCAGCGATCTTGTTTTCAATCTTCGTTTGGACATAAAACAATTATCTCAGGTATTAGTTTTCAATGGTTGTTTGGAATGGCAAGTGGAAAACACGCATTGCCTACCAGACACCAAATTTGTTTATACAAAGGTCGCTTTCTCCCACTCGAGTTCCAAGCGACCTATTATTGCTCTACTAAACATTTTAATCTTTTTAAATGTAAAACCAAACCTAATACCATAAAAAAATTCGGCCTCACTCAAATCTTAAAACTTTACAACTATAACTCAAATTTTTAAAAATTTCAATCAATTTTTTCCAAAATCATACCAACATTTACATAACCAGGGTTTAAAAAAAAATTACTATTCGTTTTCCACGTACTCATTTTGTAATGACCTGGATAACTAAGTGAATAAATTAATTGTTTTACCATTTTGGGAAAAAGGTGAAACAAAGACTATTACCTTTTATATATATATATATAGTGAAAATATTATTACTCCAAATTGAAAACTAAAGTGAGTAAATTGTCTATAATAACTTGGATTAAAAAGTTATTTCATTTTTTTTGTCTATAATAACTTGGATTAAAAAGTTATTTCATTTTTCTGGACAGCTAAACTGATTCTCTTTTAACTAGATATACATGTGCATACATCTATCAAGAAACAGTTATGAAGGGGAGAAACCCTAACTGTTTCCCTATTCCCCATATGTAGATGGAGGAAAAGACCCGGGGGCTGTTTAGGAACAGGCAGGGAAAAAGAAACTGGAATAGCAGAACAGAAAGGAAGTGCTAAGTCTGGTGAAGACCAGATAGCACCAGCACAGAAAGTGCAAAAAGTTTGCTGAGGCAGAGGCCTAGCAGAGAGCTTGGGGGGAGAATAGTCTGTATGGACTAGTCTCAAGGTTGGGTGGAAAACAAGCAACAAGAGACAATCATCTTCAGGTCGAAGAAGGTCTGGAAGCCACAGTGTTAGTACAGGTATGTACTGCCACAACTGTGTAATTAGTTGATCACTGATATTTTTCCAGTACCAGTTAACATTAATTAGACATTAAAATTCGCATAGCATTTAATTAACAGTCAGAGTGCTGTCTGTCTTAGTCTCTTGCATATTTAGTATTCTTTGTTTACCAAAAGAAAGTACGTGAGGAAGCAGTTGAATAATTCAGGTTAAGGGTAAATCCGAGCAGAATGACACCTGAAGGGATCTGCGATATATTAATGCCATAATAAATTATTTCTGTAACATTTTATTCACTGGTAAAAGAACCTGTAACTGTGCATATATAAAATGAGAGGTGGGGTATCATATACACTCGAAAGAAGAGCGGTAACAGTCAATGAAATCTCAAAAGAAGCTGTAAGCAAATAATGGAACTAAATAGCGAACATTTTCAATACTGGGTGCTAACCTGCTTCTATACACAGACCATATTATAGGTACTGCAAATGCAAATGTAACCCTCGACTGAACAGTACAGTAACATAATTAAAAGAAATAATTATAAACAATGATATCCCCACATTCACACATACACATGCACCCGGAGTTCGAGTCTACAATTGTTGTATGATGGAAAGATCGCCATCATGTAGATGCGGGGCCGCATCTGAGATTGCAACTCAGAAGAATATGGTTTCCCACGAATACTTCTGGGGTTAATTGAGTATCAAGAAACCTGTGGGTATGGAACCGAAATTCGATAGTTTACAGTAAAACAAAACCCTACCCATGTAAGGCAGGGATCTCTGGTAGCGAATCAGTGGCGTAATGCCGCCCAGAGTTAACAAGTAAACTACAACCATGACGCTCAATTAAACATGAAAGTATAGAATAAAGCATATATATATGGCGGAAACGTCTGTAATAGAATAATGCATATAAATCTGGCGGAACATCTGTAAAGACAAACAGTATGAAGCTAAATAGCTTTAAGCCGAGAAGCAGAAAGTTCCAATAACCATAAACACGATCTTTAAACTAAGTTGGTCAACCTCATATGCCAAATCAAGATGCATTTCGCAAGATAAAAGAGAACATCTGAATATATCAATACAGAAGTAAAATATTCTTACTAAGCAAACTATTCGGACAGACCGAAACCCTGAAAACAGTTCTTAAAGTTCTGGAAGGCCGAAAGCATGAAAACAGTTCTTAAAACTTCTGGAAGGCCGAGACCCAAAAGTATAATGTCTATTAACCAGTTCGTGAACAGGAAAACCCGCTCTCGGGGTCACCGAAATACAGTCAGGCTGTAATAGAATCGAAACCCCCTTAACGGGAAATTGTTAAACATAAAAAAAAAAAAACAATAATTCTGGAATGAGTAAAATGGCGAATGCCACAGTATCATCTGTAGATGGCATCATGGCCAGAACTCTAAAATAGACTCACACCCTTGAAGAATACGAAATCACCTGACAGAAAGAAGAGGGATATTAAATTAATACCCATTGTTTTAAACATTAAAATTAACCTATGGGTGTAGCTCTTACCTTGCAAAAGTCGCCGGTGGTGCCCAACTGTGGTATCTCAAAGCGGAACCGAGTCATGAACCTGTTCGCCATTTTGCACGGTTAAATTGGTTGCAGACCGCACCTCATAACAAGGAATACAAGAAATATACTCATTTACAGGAAAAGAAGAATCGAATAGAGGATTAAACCTTCAGAAAGATAAACGTTATGAGCGTAAAAACATTCGACAACATTCATATCAAACCAGAGCACAAGTCTTGCAGCAGAAGCGGAATCACCTGAACGACAGTCAAGATAGGAGAAGGCGCGCGCAGCAGAACCTCTCGGATCAACTCCTCC
Source organism: Pinus taeda (assembly GCA_000404065.3). Lineage (NCBI taxonomy): Eukaryota > Viridiplantae > Streptophyta > Pinopsida > Pinales > Pinaceae > Pinus > Pinus taeda. The sequence continues at coordinate 89,901 of APFE030183415.1, read as the reverse complement.
GAAGAATGAACCTCAGAAACCCTAATGCGGGGTTTGTAAGGCGAGACAGCCAAGGTGACCTCGGACGATGGCGGGATTGAATCCCCACCGTCGATCTCTGTCCTCATCCCGAAGAGCCAAACAACTGTCCACACATTCAATTCACTGCCTCCTCGCGATCTGCAACCAGGCTCGTTGAATCGGCAGCGTCCAGGCGGGACACTTGTCCTCAAATCAGACCATGAATATTTAATAGTCAAAACCGCCGTGCACTGTTCAATCAGATGGATTGATATCATAAACTTCAGTTGGTAAATATTAATTACGGTGTAAAGTCGCCGAATGCCAATCACCATAGTTATGTGTTGGCAGCATCACCATAGTTTTAAACATTGGCAAATACCCTTCAATCGATAAATAAAATTTTTATTTGTACTGTGGTAATGTTAATATTTTTACTGTTATGATGTAGAGTATGACATATGGTATCAGAGCCCAATTACAAAACTGAGGCCTCTGGGTAAGGTATAATTATTATTATTTTTGTTTTGTTGTTTCTCTTATTAGTATTTTCATGTTGATAGTACAGGATTCAAAAAAAAAAAAAATTCAAGAATTTACAGGATGAGGAGAGCCGACAACACAACTCGTAGACCTGTAGCAGGACCAGGAGTACCTGGATTTGAAAATAATCCGGAACTATGGGTTCAGCTTGGGGAGGAGACCAGAACTACAAACCAAGCCATTCTAGAAACCGTACAGGAACTTAAAAATGAAATGGCAAGGTTGCTAGAAGACAATGCTAGACTGACAATGGAACAGGAAAGGATACTGAAAAGTCTATCTGAACGACAGAATCAAATACCAGTTCATCCTAGTATGGAGCAGCAGAGATTGTCGGAGGAACAAAATCACCCTGTGCCCTCTGAAGGTTCAGAGGAGCAGGAAGAACGTTCTGACAATATGAATGAGCAGCAATCTTCGAAGAAACAAAGGGTGGAATTTCAAGGGGAATTTCGGAAAATCAAACCCCCGCATTTTGATGGAGAACAGGAGGAAGCTGCTGAGGCATGGCTGATTAATATGAACAAATACTTTCAACTCTATGAATATAATCACAATCTTAAAGCCAAATTGGCTATTTTTCAGCTGCAGGGGAAGGCCACCTTATGGTGGGAGGAAGTGAAGATAGTCAAAGGGGTCACTGAACAGACCATCACCTGGGACAATTTCCAAAGGTACTTTAAGGAGAGATATCTAACAGAACGGTTCTATGATGAGAAGGCAAGGGAATTCCATGATCTACGTTTGGGGCAGCAGACTATGGATGAGTTCATCACCCGTTTCACTTCTCTGCTCCGTTACGTCCCCTATATAAGAGAAGAAAAGGCAAAGGTACAGAGATTTGTAAGCAGCTTACCACCTTACATGCGAGAAAGGATTGAATTTGACAATCCCAAGTCAATGGATGAAGTTATTCGAAAGGCCAAAATTTGTTACCAACAAGGCAGACAAAAAGGAGAAGCAGTCGGCAAGAAATGGAATGAAAGGAAGGGCTTTAAGTCAATTGGGAGCAGTAAAGGAAATCGCAGCAGTGGAAGTAGATGGAATAGCAAAGGACTGAGTAGCAGAATTCCAGATAGAACCGCCTCCAAATTTAGGCCGAACAGTGAATCCAAAGGCAGCGGACAGCAAGTACGATTAGACAATGAGGGAACCACCAGACCCCCAGTGCAGTGTTGGGGTTGTGGGGGACCCCACTACATTAAAAACTGTCCACAGCGGAAAGGAGCGGAACAGCTGTCCCAGATTCATGAAGCCTCAACAGTTGGTGAAGTGGGACGCAGCTTGCCAAGGATTAATGCAGCATTGGAAGACCGTCAGGTGGAGTATCAGCCAACCATGGTCGAGTTTGAAGGTAATATCTCAAAACTTACTGTATCTGTTTTAATTGACCCTGGGGCTACACTGAGTTATGTAAGTCCAAAAGTAGTAGAACGCTGTAAATTACAGCCCACTAAGTTTAAAAGTCCCTGGCTGATGCAATTAGCCACGGGGGCCAAAAGGCGAGTGGTATCTAAGATAAAGGACTGTTCCTTTACCATAGCTGGACAGCCAGTAACTCCAGATCTAAATATACTTCCTCTTGGCTCCTATGATATTCTCATTGGCATGGACTGGCTGGAAAAGCACTGGTCATTAGTGGACTGTAAGACTAAGGTGATCTACTTTAAAGACTCCCTGGGAAATAAAAAAGAAATGCAGGGAATTAAACGACCCGTACAAGTACGGCCTATAACAGCAAATCAACTGGTAAAATGTGTGCGGAAAGGATGCCAGATCTATGCCATCCAGGTGGGTTATGCAGATTCCAAAGATAAAGCAGCCATCTTGAATAATATCCCTGTAATTCAAGAATTCACAGATGTGTTTCCGGAAGAAATTCCTGGGTTGCCCCCAAAAAGGAACATAGATTTCACCATTGAGTTGGTCCCAGGGGCAGCACCGGTCTCCCGGGCACCATATAGAATGAGTGTACCTGAATTGACCGAATTAAAAATGCAGTTGCAAGAACTTTTGGACAAAAATTATATACGTCCAAGTGTGTCCCCGTGGGGAGCCCCAGTGCTGTTTGTTAAGAAGAAAGATGGAACCTTCCGAATGTGCATTGACTATCGTCAGTTAAATAAGTTAACCATTAAGAATAAATATCCTTTACCCCGGATCGACGAGCTATTCGATCAAGTGAAGGGTGCAACGGTGTTCTCTAAAATTGATTTGCGATCTGGTTATCATCAAATCCGAATTAAGGACGAGGATATCGCTAAAATAGCCTTCAGAACCAGATATGGTCACTATGAGTTCGTGGTTCTGCCATTTGGACTTACCAATGCCCCCGCAACGTTCATGTGTCTAATGAACAGTATTTTCCATCAATATCTAGACAGATTTGTGTTGATATTCATTGATGACATATTAGTGTATTTTCGCACCATGGAAGAACACCAGGAACATTTGAGAAAAGTGCTGCAGACTCTCCGGGAACATCAACTATATGCAAAATTTAGTAAATGCGATTTCTTCAAGGAAGAAATTCAATATTTGGGTCATGTGATTACTAAGGAGGGAATTGCGGTAGATCCAGAAAAGATAAAGGCCATAATGGATTGGCCTGTACCAAAGGATGTGGCTGATATTCGATCTTTTATGGGTTTGGCTGGTTACTATAGAAGGTTTGTAGAAGGATTCTCTAAGGTTGCATTTCCCATCACCTCATTACAGAAAAAGGGAAAAACATTCCATTGGACCCCAAAGTGCCAGCAAAGTTTCGAACAATTGAAGCATTTGCTTACCACGGCCCCTATCTTGAGAATAGCTGATCCTGATAAGGATTATGTGGTATGTACGGACGCAAGCAAAGAAGGAGTAGGTGGAGTTTTAATGCAAGAAGGCAAAGTAGTTGCCTACGAGTCTCGGAAATTAAAAGAACATGAGCAGAAATATTCTGCTTATGATTTGGAGCTGACCGCTGTCATCCATGCCTTAAAAATGTGGAGACACTACCTTGTGGGCAGGAAATTTTTACTGCTCACTGATCATCATAGCCTGACCAACTATTTCAGTCAGCCCACCTTAAACGCTCGACAAGCACGATGGGTGGATTTTCTGAGCGGTTTTGATTTTGAAATCAAACATTTGCAAGGGAAGGAGAACCGGGTAGCAGATGCCTTAAGCCGAAAGGTGCAACATTTGTATGAGGTTTCTGTTAGTAATTGGAAGAGCCCCATTTTAGAAATGGTCAAAGAAGCTTCAAGGCAAGATGTCAATTACCAGCAATTAAAACTACAGTTACAACAACCTGCTGAATTGGCAAGCTCATCAGATTATGAGTTAGATGAATCGGGAATGATATATTTCAAACAAAGACTATATGTACCCAATCAGGAAGGAATTAAAAATCTCATCATGGACGAGTTTCATGCCAGCCATTATGCGGGGCATCTAGGATATCAGAAAATGGTTACCGCCATCCGGAAGGAGTATTTCTGGCCAGGAATGAAGAAGAACATTGTCGAGTATTTAGCTCGATGCTTGGAGTGCCAGCAGATTAAAGCAGAACACCAGCACCCAGCAGGATTACTGCAACCCCTGCCGATTCCAGAATGGAAATGGGAAATCATCTCCATGGAATTTATTACGGGATTACCTAAGACAAAAAAGAACAACGATTCTATTATGGTAGTAGTGGATAAACTGAGTAAAGCTGCACACTTTATACCAGTACAGTCCACATTCAAAGCCACACAAATTGCTCATGTTTTTATGAAAAACGTGTTTAAACTTCATGGGCTTCCAAAGACAATAATTTCTGATCGTGATGTGAAATTCACATCAACCTTCTGGAGGACATTATTCGCTGATTTAGGAACCCAACTGAATTTTAGTACAGCATATCACCCTCAGACCGATGGGCAAACTGAGCGAGTAAATCAGGTGGTAGAAGATATGTTGCGGGCTTATGTGATGCAACAACCCACATTATGGGAAGAATATCTACATTTAGTAGAATTCGCATATAATAATGGATATCACACCTCCACCCAAATGAGCCCCTTTGAGGTTATGTACGGTCGCAAATGCCGCACACCCTCTAGTTGGGGAGGACCTGAGGATAAGCTCAGCTTGGGACCTGAGATGCTCAAAGAAATGGAAGAAATGGTGAAAAGGGTGCGTGGAAATTTGAAGGCTGCTCAAGACAGACAGAAAAACTTTGCTAATCGGAAAAGAAGATTTAAGGAATACCAGGTCGGTGATCACGTGTATATCAGAATTCAAACAAAAAGGAGTACCTTACAATGGAGTGGATGTGCCAAATTGGCACCCCGATTCTGTGGACCTTTCCAAATCCTGCCTAGGATTGGCCCAGTAGCGTATCAGCTCGCTTTGCCAAGCCACATCCGAGTCCACAACGTATTTCATGTCTCAGTACTCAAGAAATATGTTTATGATCCCAAACATGTGATTCAATGGTGGGACATTCAGGTAGTAATTGTTGCTGCAATGGACTGTTAAAAATGTTATTGAAAGGAAAAACTAACTCTAGAATTGTGTAATGCAGGTCGAACCGGAAGGAGAGGTTCTGGTCGAACCTCTGAATATCCTCGAGTGGAGAGAAGTGCAGCTGCGAAAACGAGTCATTTCCCAAGTTAAGGTCCAATGGCGACACTACGGGCCTGAGGAAGCCACTTGTGAGGATGAAGAATTAATGAAAAGGACGTATCCAGCTTTGTTCATGGTTGAAGGCCACCGGGACGGTGTCCAATCTCAGGGGGAGGAGATGTAATGACCTGGATAACTAAGTGAATAAATTAGTTGTTTTACCATTTTGGGTAGAAGGTGAAATAGAGATTATTACTTTTATATATAGAGTGAAAATATTATTATTCCAAATTGAAAACTGAATCGAGTAAATTGTCTATAATAACTTGGATTAAAAAGTTATTTCATTTTTCTGGACAGCTAAACTGATTCTCTTTTAACTAGATATACATGTGCATACATCTATCAAGAAACAGTTATGAAGGGGAGAAACCCTAACTGTTTCCCTATTCCCCATATGTAGATGGAGGAAAAGACCCGGGGGCTGTTTAGGAACAGGCAGGGAAAAAGAAACTGGAATAGCAGAAAAGAAAGGAAGTGCTAAGTCTGGTGAAGACCAGATAGCACCAGCACAGAAAGTGCAAAAAGTTTGCTGAGGCAGAGGCCTAGCAGAGAGCTTGGGGGGAGATTAGTCTGTATGGACTAGTCTTAAGGTTGGGTGGAAAACAAGCAACAAGAGACAATCATCTTCAGGTCAAAGAAGGTCTGGAAGCCACAGTGTTAGTACAGGTATGTACTGCCACAACTGTGTAATTAGTTGATCACTGATATTTTTCCAGTACCAGTTAACATTAATTAGACATTAAAATTCGCATAGCATTTAATTAACAGTCAGAGCGCTGTCTGTCTTAGTCTCTTGCATATTTAATATTCTTTGTTTACCAAAAGAAAGTACGTGAGGAAGCAGTTAAATAATTCAGGTTAAGGGTAAATACGAGCAGAATGACACCTGAAGGGATCTGCGATATATTAATGCCATAATAAATTATTTCTGTAACATTTTATTCACTGGTAAAAGAACCTGTAATTGTGCATATATAAAATGAGAGGTGGGGTATCATATACCCTCGAAAGAAGAGCGGTAACAGTCAATGAAATCTCAAAAGAAGCTGTAAGCAAATAATGGAACTAAATAGCGAACATTTTCAATACTGGGTGCTAACCTGCTTCTATACACAGACCATATTATAGGTACTGCAAATGCAAATGTAACCCTCGACTGAACAATACATTAACATAATTAAAAGAAATAATTATAAACAATGATATCCCCACATTCACACATACACATGCACCCGGAGTTCGAGTCTACAATTGCTGTATGATGGAAAGACCGCCATCATGTAGATGCGGGGCCGCATCTGAGATTGCAACTCAGAAGAATATGGTTTCCCACGAATACTTCCGGGGTTAATCGAGTATCAAGAAACCCATGGGTATGGAACCGAAATTCGATAGTTTACAGTAAAACAAAACCCTACCCATGTAAGGCAGGGATCTCTGGTAGCGAATCAGTGGCGTAATGCCGCCCAGAGTTAACAAGTAAACTACAACCATGACGCTCAATTAAACATGAAAGTATAGAATAAAGCATATATATATGGCGGAAACGTCTGTAATAGAATAACGCATATAAATCTGGCGGAACATCTGTAAAGACAAACAGTATGAAGCTAAATAGCTTTAAGCCGAGAAGCAGAAAGTTCCAATAACCATAAACACGATCTTTAAACTAAGTTGGTCAACCTCATATGCCAAATCAAGATGCATTTCGCAAGATAAAAGAGAACATCTGAATATATCAATACAGAAGTAAAATATTCTTATTAAGCAAACTATTCAGACAGACCGAAACCCTGAAAACAGTTCTTAAAGTTCTGGAAGGCCGAAAGCATGAAAACAGTTCTTAAAACTTCTGGAAGGCCGAGACCCAAAAGTATAATGTCTATTAACCAGTTCGTGAACAGGAAAACCCGCTCTCGGGGTCACCGAAATACAGTCAGGCTGTAATAGAATCGAAACCCCCTTAACGGGAAATTGTTAAACATAAAAAAAAAAAAACAATAATTCTGGAATGAGTAAAATGGCGAATGCCACAGTATCATCTGTAGATGGCATCATGGCCAGAACTCTAAAATAGACTCACACCCTTGAAGAATACGAAATCACCTGACAGAAAGAAGAGGGATATTAAATTAATACCCATTGTTTTAAACATTAAAATTAACCTATGGGTGTAGCTCTTACCTTGCAAAAGTCGCCGGTGGTGCCCAACTGTGGTATCTCAAAGCGGAACCGAGTCATGAACCTGTTCGCCATTTCGCACGGTTAAATTGGTTGCAGACCGCACCTCATAACAAGGAATACAAGAAATATACTCATTTACAGGAAAAGCAGAATCGAATAGAGGATTAAACCTTCAGAAAGATAAACGTTATGAGCGTAAAAACATTCGACAGCATTCATATCAAACCAGAGCACAAGTCTTGCAGCAGAAGCGGAATCACCTGAACGGCAGTGAAGATAGGAGAAGGCGCGCGCAGCAGAACCTCTCGGATCAACTCCTCCAAAGAATGAACCTCAGAAACCCTAATGCGGGTTTTGTAAGGCGAGACAGCCAAGGTGACCTCGGACGATGGCGGGATTGAATCCCCACCGTCGATCTCTGTCCTCATCCCGAAGAGCCGAACAACTGTCCACACATTCAATTCACTGCCTCCTCGCGATCTGCAACCAGGCTCGTTGAATCGGCAGCGTCCAGGCGGGACACTTGTCCTCAAATCAGACCATGAATATTTAATAGTCAAAACCGCCGTGCACTGTTCAATCAGATGGATTGATATCATAAACTTCGGTTGGTAAATATTAATTACGGTGTAAAGTCGCCGAATGCCAATCACCATAGTTATGTGTTGGCAGCATCACCATAGTTTTAAACATTGGCAAATACCCTTCAATCGATAAATAAAATTTTTATTTGTACTGTGGTAATGTTAATATTTTTACTGTTATGATGTAGAGTATGACACATTTCCTGCACACTCATCGCACACAAGGATCTATAATCCAACAGAGATACGATTATCTAGATGCAGAAAAACTAGATCACAAGGATAAGAGAACTAAAGAACCTACCAACGAAAGGCATGTAATACCCTCAAAGACTAGAAAACAAAAACCCTGCTTAGGCTGGTAGAGCATATCATGAATAATTTTCATTATCTTTTGGCATATTGAAGACCTGGGAAGACTGATAACAATCCATTTTGCACAATTTTTACTTAGTGTGTTCACAAAGTACAAGATCCAAGAAAGATACAAACTATAGAACCAGAGAAAATATGCTGGGAAATTTTTGGGTAGAAGGAAACGGATAAGGTTAAAACTAACATGATAACTGCCCATGACAAGTAGGCAAGTAAATATCATACACCAATCACCATTGACTTGCGAACTAAGAAGAAGCAAAGTGTTCCAGTTACCCAGCAAACTTAATCTTTCTTAGGTTGAAGAAGAGCTTTCTGGATTGTTTCAGGAACATATAACATTTTGTCTATGAACTTGTTTTAATATATATATATGTATGAAAGATTGTGTTTGACTTATTTTTTTAATTATTGATTTAGAATTTTATTGTTACTAAAGATTCTAATTTTGCAAATGATGATTTTAATGTTTATAGCAAATTAAGAAGTTGGTAGACTCAATTCTATTTTTGTAAGTGATGATTTCAATATATATATAGCAAGTTAACAAGTTGGCAGACTCAATTTTTTATTGAATTTATCATTTTGCAAGGTAAATTTGCATTTTAAATCTTTTTTCTAGTTAAGTGAAGTTACATTAGATTATTTTTCATGAAATTCTTATCATTTGGCTCATTTTAAAATGGACTTAAACTCCTAAAAGGAAAGTTTTATTGTTAAAGTTCACTTCAGTTATGTAAAATTATAATTTTTAGTAAACTTTTCTTTAAAATTAGGAAATTTTTTTCCTTTCATTTCCATTGATGGGATCAAACAACATGTAATGTTGTTGGCCTAGAATTTAATTTGGTATATTTTCTTGTGGAATTCAATAAGGAGGGAGGAGATGGTGGACATTAGTTCCCCAATTCTTATATGTAGAATTCAACCTCATCATAGGGGTTACATTTGGCATTGTTGATGTTTTAAGATAATCATTGAATGTAGATTGTTCAATATGAGTTAGATCCACAAATGTATTTGACCTCCATGTGGATACAAAAGAACCACATCTAGAGAATTAATTAGAAATTCTAGTTGGTTATAGGCATCATTAACATATCATCTTGATATTCATTTATTCCACAACAATGGAATTCATTGAATCAATAATGATCCATTAATATAACTTCCTAAAAACAACAAGAAACACCATAATACCAATCTTGGTGTGAGGACTTGTAACTAAAGGTAAGCCTCATGCACCCATAGTACACATTAATGTTGTGTATGTTTTATAAATACACCATATACAACTTTAATGGGTCTATTACAGGGCAGTTATGGAAATATGTTAGCAACGAGAATAATTAATTCGAAAATATGATGTTAGTAAGGATTTATTTGTTTGCATACAAATAACTTTGGAATAGATAAAGCACAACTACTTACTATATCAAATTGTTAGCACTAAGAGAGTATTGGCTTTGGCCTATGATTGTATGATTTCAAATTTGACATTGCAAGAAAGTATTAAATAGGATAACCTATGACTGTATGATTTCTTGTCCTTGAGGAAGTAACTCTATGTAAATATTAATCTGACTAAGTATGAAAAAATAAAAGTTAAACATGTAAAAAATTTCTCTAGATATGTTCTTAAATTTAGTGTTTGTGGATTGTAGTGGATTCTTTTGAAATGAGTGTGCACTTTAATAAACCTCTAACATGCTATTAGATTAATTGGTCATAAATAAAGCTTAATCATCTATGGGAAAAAAAACATCAACTTGAGTGACTGAGTAGAGGGTGTGAGGACTATGAAGAGTCCATAGAAGAATTGTATAAATAAAACATTGAGAAATTGTAAGAATTAATAAAAAAAATGAAGAAGACTACTTACCGAAAAAAAGGTGGCATTCAAATTGGATGTGATAAAAGAAACTTCACATGGATGAGTTGGTGATGACATTGCATAGATAAGGGAAATACAACGTAGGTTTGATGCCTTGGAAGTGGACATAAGCCAAGTTAAAGAAAAAAGGGAAAAAGTTATGGCTTATTACTATTCCTCAAGTTTGTTGAGGAGGTTATCAAACCTAAGGTAAAGAGATGAGTGTGATAAAGTCTACTAAGGAATTTTAAAATTGAACATTATATCTAGTCATGTGGAAACAATAAAGAAAAAACACTAGACATATTAATGGCCTAAGGTTGGACATTTAAAATGAATATTCAATTTGATATGATTTCATTCAGTTGAGGATGCCTATCAATAGGCCTTGTGAGCATAAGAGAAACTGGAAATAAAGAAGCAACGATCAAATAGAGGTAGATGTTAAGGTAGAGGAAGAGGACAAAATAACTATGGAAGAATCCAAATATATGAAAATAAAGAATAAAAGGACAACACCTCTTGATGAAAACAAAAATGCAAAATTGCTTCCTATGTTAATCAAGGAGAGAAGACAATGTGCAAAAGGTAATTAAATGTAGTTTTAATAATGCGCAACATAGAAACATATAACTATTAGACAATGATTTTCTCAAAAAGACCTTTCCAAGAGGAAAACCCCACACTCTAAAGCATGTATTATTCAACAACAAAATTGTTACAATATAGTACAATCTTATTTCTCTCAACAAGAGAATGTAGTAGTAGCATAAGGATTTCAAATAAATTTCAATAGTATCATAGTAACCTAAAACACACATTATGTTTTCTTCCAACTCCATCACTCAATAAATAGGCATACAAAACCCATAAACCATTTATGATTTTCTAATTCTATGTGTTGGAAACCATAAAAAATTAATTGGATAACTACTACCACTTGGGATTCATTGCTAGCTAGCAATATGCATTTATTCCCTACAATAGCTAGATGTTTATTTCTTGCTACAACTTAATAATCATTAGCTACTCTACTATAAGACTACAAGGTGTATTACACCTATAACAACATTGTTCCACTTGTCATATATATTCCAAGAGTATAAGGGAGAATGCGTCAAACATTAAGCCAAGTATCAGGGGCCATAAGGCACATAGAGTCATAGCACCACTAAAAGTTACTTTTGCTCGCCATTTTTTTGAATGCGTCAGTAACATTAGGTAAAATTGTCAACCTTATCTAGTATTTCCTTTCCATCCTCTACCATCTCCCTCGTGAAATGGTAGTAGATATATATATGATTTGTCTTCACATAAAAGGTTAGGTTCTTAGCAAGGAAAATGGAACTTTTACTATCACATTGAATTGCAATAGCTTTAGAACTTAGCCCTAATTTTGAACATAATTTCATAAGCCAAATGGCCTCCTTAGAAGCATGAGTTGCTTCCATATAATCTAACTTTGTAGTGGAAAAAGAAACCATAACTCAATGCTTATCATCCAAATTATTGCTCCACCAAACAATTGAAACACATGTCCACTTGTAGATCTTGTTTTATCTACATCTCCTATCTAATAAAATATGCTTAGTTCTTTATATATCCACTGCGTTTGGGCCCACTAAAACATCACTATTATAGAAAATGAATTATTTAGAAGTACTTCTGAAATAAAAAAATACCTTCTCTATTATAGCTCGATGTTCCCATCTAGGATTAGCCATGTATCAACTCAATACTACCACTACTTAGGAAATATTTGGCTTAGTATAAACCATAGCATACATAAAACTATTAATTGCATGAGCATGAAAAAAAATATGTATCCTTCATCTTTGTTGGTGTTATAGGATGCTAAACAATTGAAAGCTCAGTTCCCACATAAATAAGAACACTCAATGATCATCAATATTCCACGTGAATACATTATAACATAAGATTTTCATACATTGGCTCAACTAAATATTTTTATTTTCTCTATCTCTATTAATCTCCATTCCTCAGATATATTTTGCAGCCTCCAAGTCCTCCATATCAAATTGTGTTGAAAGTTGAGACTTCAAATAACAAATAAGATCCTCACTATTGCCATAGAATAACATATCATCTTAAATATAGAGATATAACAAGGAAATCACCACCATCTGTGTGTAATAACATGGTGATATGATTTTGATATTAGAAATCCCAATCCAATACAAAAGAATCAAACTTTTGGTACACACCTTGGGAGATTATTTGAAACCCTATTAAGATATTTTTTTTTTCAAACCAATGACTCTTTAACTTTGTTAATGTAATACTCTTGTTGTGTCTTATGGATCTCCTCCTTAAGTCACCATTTAGAAACGATGTTTTCACATACATCTATTCTATCTCTAAATCAAAATACATTTCCATAATAGAAACTTAATATATGTTAAATTAGCAACTAGGTAAAAGATCTCACCAAACTTTGTTTTCTCAATTTGGTAATATCATTTCACAATCAAATTTTCCTTGTGCTTTTCAACATTTCCATATAAATTGATCATCTCTTTGAACACCCATTTACATCTAAATTGATCATATTTTGTATCACCCATTTACATCTAATGGGTCTTCATCCATAAGGTTATGGTACCAAGTCCCTTCTATAACTCTTTCTAAGTACATAAATTTCCTCATCCACATCCAATCTCTAGGATTCAATATCATCCATCTCCATTACATGTTTCACAATTCTATCTGCATCAGTTTTACAAAATAAATAAAATATACATATGAAATTAGATGGATTGTAATTATACTTGGTTGGATACCTTCTTTACCAAGTGGACCTCTTTTAAGATTGAGGTGGAATTTATTCATCCTCTTGCAAACTCTCTAAACCTTCCTCCTCATTAGTTCCATCATGAATTTCTTGTTGAATTTCTAAGTCATTTTTCTTGGCCTTGGATGGTATTGAACTAGTAATTTCTTTCCATCCTCTTCTAATTACACCATTATGGGATGATATTTAACATATCTACAAATAATATTTCTAAGATACAAAAAATTTCCAGCCATAGATTTCCAAAGTTTGTACTCCTTCATGCAAATGAGATGGGTAGTGAAAATGCATTTCAAAAACTTATGATCTGAGTTCAATTGCTTCTCCCTGGGAAGAATGCATATTGATCATAACCAAAAACATGAAGATGTTGAAGTAAGGGTTTCTTGATTGTATAGACCTCCATAGGGGTCTTATGTAATGCCCCACTTAAATCTTATCCTGCAAATTTTGTTAATGTTTACATTATCTGAAAATATTGAGAAATATTGGTCAAATATAAAATTCATGATTTCCATTATTCAAATTCCCCACTTACCTTCTCAAATTGAATATTAGGTAGGATATGGTCTCCTTCCATTATTTCAAATAATATATGTATTAATCTCACATTCCTAATGTACCCTCACATTTTACTTGGAGAAGACAGCGGCGTCGGCGCGAGGCGATCGTAAGTATATATATCATTTCCATTCACCAAGTACGCTCACATTTACTAGGGCGAAAACAATGGTCCATCTCCATGTAATTACATTCTTCACATTCCCCAATTGTACCTCACATTACTAGGGTGAAGACATGGTTCCTCTCCATGTAATTCATCTCACATTCCCCATATACCCTTCACATTTTACTTTGGGAGAAGACATAGTCCTCTCCATTTAATTATCAATATATATATTCATCTCATCATTTCCCAATGACTTTCAGAACTGAGGATAGACTATGGGTCATTTTTTCCATTTAAATTCCCCCAATTATATTCATGTCACATTTCCAAATGTACTCCAACTTTACTTGGGAGAAGAGAGTCAACTATAAGGATGGATGAGAAGTTAATGACACTAATGAGAGGTGGTTGAGATGGAGAAGGGAAGGAGGGTATAAAAACGGAAGTGGGAAAGGAGAAAGGGGGATGTTGGGTCTTGCTTATGATTGTGGGTGTTGGTTATGACTGTTTGGGCTTGTTGTGTTCTTGGAGACTGTAGGAACCTATGGAGGTTTCTTGGGCTAGGGATTATTTCCTAGTTGGCTGGGAGGTAAATCCAGTTGGGTCCGTCAAGAGGAGCGTTCAGCAGGAGCAACAGGACAAAAGTACCTCCATCAGCCACCGGTACAGGTATTCCTCAATAGAATACTCTCATAAAATTTATTAGAATGAAATATTCGCCTTAATTTATGCTGATTAGAATGTAAATGATACAATTTTATTTGTTTAAAAGCTATGTAAGTAAGTAAGTTATCACCTCTTATTGCATTTAATTTCATAAGAAATTAGATATGTTAGCATACCCTAGGGGAGGTCTCTTACACATGGTATCAGAGCTTTGGTTCAAAATCTGGACCCAAAGCCCACTAAACCCCAAAGACCACTAGAAGTAGGGCTTGAATATCCGACGTTGTAGTTGTTAATTTGTTGTAGTTAACAACCTTTACCCATCAACATCGTCGCCATGGCCTTTTTTTCAACACATAGTGATATCAATTTGACTGCACAAGTTATAATGGCTGTGAGAAATTCGTGTTGACTTACTCAAAACGAATTAAGAAAAAAAAAAAAACCTTAGGGAAGGGATATCCTTCGAAAAATAATCAATTTGGCGTTTTACGATTCAATTCCTCGTTCAAACTCACCACAGTTAATAGCTACTACGATGACATGATTCCACTCTTGGCTTTCAATCAATGCAACCCTGGTGAACACGAGTATTCAGTAGTTTGATCAGCAATATGAACTCTACATGTCTTTAATGCTCAATTTTAGCTCTCAATTTAGTGCCACAACGACTTTTACGCTGATCTGATCAAGTCCTTACGCATGCATTAATTTCACACACCCAATTTATCACTGCTAGCTATCAGCGATCCATCTGTACAATAGTCTCTGGATGCCATAAAAGACCAAGATCCTTGTTAAATTCTGGAAATTCTTGGATCTTATTAAAGGAAAACGAAGACTTTTGAAGGGCATACAAACCCTAACCTAAAATATCAAAGGGCTGATTCAATAATCTCTCACAAGGCTGAGTTTATTGTTCAGAAAATCATAGTCCTGGGCTCCTTATATAGAAATATTTTAGAAGGTTTGATTTCAAAAGGTCTTGAGGTTCAACTGGATCCATCCCTTCAGATGATGGCAATATAATCTGGAATCCACACTACTTCATTGTCCCTACAGGGCTATGCTATCTTGTCTACACTCTGTTTCTCTCGGATGCTTTATATCTGCTCTCGATCCCCATAATGGACTTCTAGATGATGAAAAGTCTCTCACTTTTGGTATGGTCTGATCATAATGCCAAGTCTTTGCATCCTTTTTATAGCCAAATTACATTAACATGTCCTCTGTGTAATATATACTGTATTTGCGTTATAATTTTTGAGGTATAGTCTCACTTCACATAAGTATCTTCTGCGCATAGCCTTAGGCTCTGTCATATACATTTATTTCACTACAATATGTGATGGTTGATCTCTACTCTTTACATATATTCTTGACATCCATATCTCAGTAATTGGTACAGTCTCAGGCACAGCAATATGATGGTTTACTCTACAGTTCTTAATTCAATTTTGATGCTCTGTCTTATGAAACTTACTCTCTAAGTTACTTACTGTGATACTCGCTCTCTAGCGTGGCTCGATAACATTGTTGCAACAGTTCGATAAATGGCAGTGTCACACTATGGCTTAAAAGGATCTGGTCTCAAATCTCACTCTTTTAGAGATGAATCCATCAAATTCCAGGTTGTGTTATTATATGGAACATCTCTAAAGAATATCACCTTGAAGAAGACCGAGTATCATCTATTAGGCAGTTCATATTCCTACGGCCCTCTTGATGAGGCTGTGGTTGAAGTCTTGAATTTCCAAATTACAATAAGGATTAGCCCTTCATCAAGACAGACTTCTGAAGTAGTCCAAGCCATGAAGGAGTTAATATAGTCAAACATAGAATCTACCCTGTGAAGGCAGCCAATCTAAGATTCAAACCTTCCGGCCTTTCTTGTAACACTTCTGGCCTCTCAGAATTAGGGTTGGCCCCAACCTAAGCAGCTCTGCCTAGCTGGAAAAAAAAATAGAGTAGGGCAGTGAATCATTATGCTCCATTTTCACTCTGGTATCACAAACTTTTTGGAACGTGCTCCAGAAATAAGGGTTTATGTACCTCTATAAATCCAACAATCATATGGGCCCATAAATTTGACATTCTCGGCCCTACCACATATGCAAGAGGAGCTTCATGAAACTACATGACATCAACACCATTTATCTGCTCAATTAATTTCTCATGGAGTTCTTCAAGCCTCGATGCACAGAATTCATCCATGGGTGTTCACCATATGAAGTGCCAGCATAATCAATTACTCCATTATGATCACCATCACATATGTACAAGAGTTTCTTAAAGCTCAATGGTCTTGATGGAACCTGATACAATTACCTAGCTTCCCTTGAGTGTTTATGCCAAATGACTTCGAAAGGTGCCTGTACCCATATATTTTGAGATCAAGTATTATTAAGTAGAAAAAAAGGCCAGCAATCCTGAAAAACAATACATAAATAGGAACCATTCACTTGTACAAAATACAGGGTCAGAGAATAACACAAATCTTAATATAGCAACTTACTTCTGTTCATTTGCTACATTACTTGCATCTGCCTTGAGATACTGAAGCACCTCCATTATCTATTTACATGGCAAACTGCCCATCACTTCCTATTTTTCATTTCATGATGCAAGATTACAAAGAATTTATATCAAAAGGCAAGCTACATAAATAATGTGTTCTCACTAACCAGTTGTCGAAAGACTGGAATTTGCTTGCTTAGGTTGCTCTGCTCCAACTGCAACAGAGTTGAAAAGTTTCAAGTGCTAGTACATGCTACTAGTTCCATATAATCACAAGTATATGCATCTTCCATTAATATTTCTTGATCCATCCTTGATGCCATATCTTGCCACTTCTGCTAGGATCACTAGAGCCTCCACAAGAAATTGCTACCACTATATGTCATTTCTACAGGCTGAGAGCTCCCCCTTATAATCTACCTTAATCAATTC
Organism: Pinus taeda; assembly: GCA_000404065.3. Lineage (NCBI taxonomy): Eukaryota > Viridiplantae > Streptophyta > Pinopsida > Pinales > Pinaceae > Pinus > Pinus taeda. The sequence goes on along the minus strand of APFE030183415.1, from coordinate 72,586 downwards.
ATTGGACCTCTTCCAGAAAGGGGAGATATTCATGATATTGGTATAACCCAATCAAACATTACATGCATCATACCACTGTCAAAGTCTCGAAATAATGAGACTGGTGGAATAGGTCTGACTTTCTAGGACCTTATGGAAAATACCTACTTAATCTGTTCAATATCATAACTACACCCTAGGGCAAATGTACAGGCTAGAGGGTTATCAACACGGGAAATATATAAACTCAACACCTTCAAATATTTTTGTTTCTGCTCAATTACAATACCTGCCTCTTCTAGATTTAAGCAATATATTCAACAATATTTTCTTCAGTAAAAGATCTAGGTTGTCCCTAATGCAAGAGCAGTTTTTAAATAAACAGCTAATTCCATTTCCTTCTTTCCTAATTTTGACCGTAAGCCTGAAACAAGTTGCAAGTCTTCAAATCAGTTTTTTTTCATAGACTTGGTTAACCAACTAGCATTCGGTTTCTTGTTGCCATTGTTGTTCCAACAACTTTTCCTCCAACCATTCTAAGTTTAGTTTATATTCTCTCAACCTTTCATCCAAACTATCATTGGTTGTCTGAAGCTTTGTTATCCTTGGCATATTATCTGTTATTGTAGCTATTTCTTCCTTTAATTCCTCCATTTTAGAGCATTGAATTTCCATTGTTGCCTTCAAGGTACTAAGATTGTTTTCTATCTCTCCCTCAATTACATGATTACTGCATATTTGGGCTTGCAATCTCTCACACTCTAACCCTAAGCAATCAAGCTTAGTAGCCAATGAATCTATATGTCCATTCTTAAAATTCAAGTTCTGCCTAAACTGTGACATTTGATACCTGACGTTATTCGTTTCATTGGCAGTGTCCTAGATTATCTAATTGTTAGGGAGTAAGAATTTTATATTTTTCTAAAATGTGGGTTGCTTCCAAGAACAACAATGCACTTTCTGTTCTTGAGTATGGTGACCATATATGCTTGGTTTTAGTATGTAAGATGTATAGGAGGGCATGTAGTAAGTGCTCACAATTGATGTCAAGATTGTTATTGTTTCGGAATTGGCAGCTGTGTGGACATGTGGCTGTTCTTTGTCTAGAAAGATGGTTATGTTATACTTGTAAAAAGAGTTTCATATCATACCTTCATATAATTGGTTTGATGATCCAGTGTCGATAGCACTTTTACTGAAAGGATAGGGACTGGCAATGCATTAGCCATAGATCTGTTCATGAATTTTGTTGAACTCTGAGAAGCCTCATTTTGATTGTCAGTGTTGGAGAAATCATTAGGGTATTTGTGGAGCAATTCTTTGTTCAACATCGCATCCCTAACAATCCATCTATTATTATGAGTTGCATGAGAACTTGTGCTTCTATGAAATAAACTAGCATATGAAGAAAATTGAGAGCTTTAATGTTTCTGGAAATCATACTCCCTTTGCTATTGATAGCATTTTCAAAACAAGAAACTACACCATTACCTTCAGCCATAGGTTACAATTAAGTTAGGTATTCCCTCTAGCGATCGATCGAGCTTCAAAAACTATTTGAGATGTATGAGCCTTGTAAAGGAACTCCATTTGCAGAGGTTTTGAGCTTTTAGCCCATGGTCGTGCATCAAGGGAATTTTAGCAATGCCAAATTTGTTAATGTTTTAAATTTTTTTTTAGAAAATTGAGTTTCATAGCATTTGAAATCAATTAGCATTTTGCTATATTTTGGCACAATGAGGATAAATGAGCAGTTTATACCTATAAGCTTTATCTGGCACATGCCCAATTTAGTCAGGGCTTAAGAGTGTTTAGAAGAGGCTATAAATATTTATTTCTGGCAATTTGTTGCTTCAGTGTTTTAATTTTGTCACCTCTCTTTGTAAACTCAACCGGGAAAATAAATTAATTAATTAATTAAAAATTAAAAATAAATAAAAAATT
>APFE030183415.1:58561-69944 GCA_000404065.3 Pinus taeda | reverse complement strand
ATATATACATATATATACATATATATACATATATATAAACAAATAAATAAAATTTGAGCTATTAAATATAAGGATTTTCATGAAGCCATTATGTAGAATCGAACCTTACATCATATAAAAATTGGAATGGGAATGTCATGCCCATGTTTTTTTTTGTTGTTTGTGTGTTTGTTCATATTAGCCTATATCAACTCAATTAAGATAAAATGGAAATGAAACCTAGAAAACATTTATGTACAAGGCATGTATATCAAATATTAGATAAATATTATGGACAACTTAGATCATAACATCCACAACTTCATGTGACAAGGTTATACATGGCAACAAATCACATTGCAGTATAAATGGTTCATTGTTCTTATCAAAAGCTTTGGCTCGAAAATAGTGATTCATAGGTGAGCTACAGTGATTACATACATAGTGGCATAACTTGAATTAATCTATTGCTTAGGGTTCTCTATGGACTATCTACAGTGTGGAAGAAAATGCTAGGAATGGTGCTAATAAGTCTTAGATATCGTGCAGATTTTGACAAAATCAAAATGGTGAGGACGCGAAGGAACCAAGGGCCTGGAGAGTCTTCACAAGGACCTCCTTCAAACAACCCATTACCTTCACTAGAATTGACTCTCATCCTGCGTTCCCTGGAAGCAATTAATGAAACCTTAAGAGGGCGCCAAACAAATCAAATGGCAGGGGAACACGCTTCATCAAGGTTAAGCAACCCCAAGGGATCTAGAGATTGTGATAGAAGACCTCCAGTTGAAGACATTACTAGGGAGCTCCAGAAGATTAAACTCCCAAAATTTGCAGGAGGTCGTGCCAATGAGCGTGCAAAAGCTTGGTTAGAGGGGATGGGAAGGTGTTTTGCACTAAGGGATTACAATTCCAATTCCAAAGCCAAAATAGCAATATTCCAACTGAGAGATAATGCTCTGAATTGGTGGGGTAACTTGGAGCGTCAACTGCACCTCACTCCAGACACAGTTACTTGGGAATTGTTTGAGGAGAGGTTCAGGAAGAAGTACCTGCTAGCGTATTATGAAGAACAATAGGTAGGAGCCTTCCATGCCCTGATACAGGGAGGTCATACTGTAGAAGAATATGAAATTTGATTTATGGAATTGGTCAAGTATGTCTCCTACATGGATACTGACCAACGCCAAGTGGATAGTTTTATGTATGGATTGAGACCTAAGATTAGGGCAATGGTGTGGATGTGGAAACCATCCTCAGTTGTAGAAGCTATAGAGCAAGCTCGTTATGTTGAAGAACACTAGAATTAAAGGGTGAAGGAAGAGCCATCATTCCATGTCAAACATGGTTTATAGGGAAGGCCCCTCATACCTTCCCAAGGGGAGGAAGTCGAAGGCCACCACCATATGGAAACAGGGTTATACCTAGAACATCGACAGTAGGAATTTCAGTGGTTTCTAGTGTAGCTTCACCAACATCTTCAAGGGTGCGTACAAATCAAAGTCATAGGCGAGGAACAACTAGTGGGGGCAGGGGTTCCAGGGGAAGAAACTCTTTCCAAAAAACTCCACAACATTCGGTTCAAGGTCCACTACTCATCACTTGTTGAGGATGCGGAGGACCTCATTACCAGCGGGACTGCCCTGAGTTTCAAACCAGTAACAACAAAAGAGAGGGAAAAGAACCAATGGGGAGAGCAGGTAGCCACCACCGAATCTATGCAACAGTTCACAATCAGCAAGTTGAACACCAGTCTGCTATGGTAGAAACCTTAGGTATGATAAACAAAGTAAAAGTTAAAATTTTGTTTCTCTGGTGTTATAGATAGTTTCATTTCACCAATTGCATTAGAAAAATGTGGGTTGGCAGCCTATGAGCACGATGACTTTAAACAAGTTGATATGGCCATTGGAATAAAACAAGCAGTAGGGCTTAGTGTTGACCAATGTCAGGTAAACCTTGGGGTGGGTATGACTAAGTTGAAGGCATACGTCACAACATTGGGGATGTATGATGTAACTATTGGAATGGACTACTAGAAGCTCATCGAGCTTTGTTGGACTGTTTCAAGAAGAAGGTGATATGTTTAGATGATGAAGGTAGGCCAATTGAGATTTGTGGAATTGACAAGAGGGGAGTGTCCCTATGATTCATATCCATGATGAAGGTAAAACGTTGTCTCAGACAAGGTTGCAAACTATATTTGGTCAAGAATGTAAGTGTCCAGAAAGGACCTTCCCTGGATCAACATCCAGTTTTGGTAGAATTCAAGGATGTTTTTCCAAAGGAATTGCCTAGATTACCTCCTGTAAGAGAGATTGATTTCACCATTGATCTGAAACCAGGTGCAGAACCAATATCTAAGACACCCTATAGGATGACAACTCCAGAGCTTTGTGAGTTGCAGATGTAGTTAAAGGAGCTCTTAGACTTGGGATTGATCAGACCTAGTATTTCACCTTGCGGTGCACTAGTAATTTTTGTCAAAAAGAAGGATCGTTCCTTGCGGCTATGCATAGATTATAGAGACTTAAACAGAGCCACGATAAAGAATAGGTACCCGATACCTCGAATAGATGACTTATTTGATAAAATGAAGGGGGCAGTGGCCTTCTCAAAAATCAATCTATGATCTGGGTACCACCAATTGAGGATAAAGGAGGAAGACATCTCAAAAACTGCATTTTGAACTCGGTTTGGGCACTATGAGTTCGTAGTTGTTCCATTCGGTTTAACCAATGCACCAGTAGTATTCATGAGCCTCATGAATGGTGTGTTCAGGAAGTATTTGGACCAATTCATGCAAGTCTTCCTTGATGACATTCTTATATATTCCAAGAATGAAAAGGAGCATGAAAAGCACCTAAGGGTAGTATTGACTTGTTTAAGGGAAAATCAATTGTATGGGAAATTGTCAAAGTGTTCCTTCTTTCAGAAGAAAGTCCATTACCTTGTGCACATCATTTTAGGAGAAGGGATTTCAGCTGACCCAGAAAAGGTGAAGGCCATAATGGATTGGCCAATACCAAAAAATTCCCACGAGTTATGTAGTTTTATGGGCCTAGCTGGGTATTATCGCAGGTTTGTGGAATGGTTTTCAAGGATTGCAAAACCCATCACCACATTACAGCAAAAGGGGGGTTAGGTATGAATGGACAAATGAATGTGACATTGCATTCACAGAGCTGAAGAGGTTACTAACTAGTGCACCAATCCTTCAAGTACCAAACATGAGAAAAGACTTCACTGTCTGCACCGATGCTTTAGCGCAACGATTGGGTGCAGTATTGATGCAAGAAGGCGGGGTAATAGCTTATGCTTCTGGAAAATTGAAGAAGCATGAAGAGTTATATGCTACCCACAACTTGGAATTGGCAGTAGTAATGTTAGCCTTGAAGTTATGGAGACACTACCTCATTGGGAGAAGATTTGAGCTGAGAACAGATCATCAAAGCCTGAAACATCTCTTCACTCAAAGGGATTTGAACACCAGACAAAGACGATGGAACGAATTGATGAGTGAATATGATTTTGAATCTCATACATCAAGGGAAAGGAGAACGTAGTGGCGGATGCACTAAGCAAGAGGCCACGAACCTTCTCCCTAGTAGCCTTAAACGTAAATTTAAGGGAGCAGATATTGGAGAAACTCTTTGAAGATAGTTGGTATCTAAAAGTCATCTCAGCTATCCAGAATGGGAAACAGATAGAACCAAAGTTTGAAGGATATATCCTTGAACCAGATGGGCTATTGAGATTCCAAGGGAAAATGTACGTACCTAAGGAAGGGGGTATAAGAGAAACCACCCTCAGAGAGTCTCATAGAGCACTCTATTGTGCACATCTTGGGGTAAAGAAGATGTATACAGACACAAGGAAACTCTTCTTTTGGGTAGGCATGAAGCATGACATAGTCCAGTTTGTCATCAAATGTCTTGAATGTCAGCTAGTGAAGGTTGATCATTGCCATCCAGCAGGACTCCTACAACCTCATGACATCCCTACATCTAAATGGGAAGTAATTTCCATGGATTTTGTGGTGGGTTTGCCACTCACTTCCCAGAGGCACAATGCTATATTGGTTATAGTTGATAAATTTACCAAAAGTGCCCATTTCATCCTAGTAAGGGACACTTACGATGTTACGAATGTGGCGTGAGTGTTTGTCAATGAAGTTATCCGACTGCACGGATTGCCCAAAAGATCATTTCTGATAGAGACTCCTGATTTACATCTAGGTTTTGGACAAGTTTGCAGTCAGCTCTAGGAACTCAGTTAACCTGAGCACTGCATATCATCCAGAAATAGATGGGCAAACTAAAAGAGGAAATCACGTTCTGGAGGACATGCTTAGGATGTATGTCATGGATAATCAGAGTCAGTGGGAAAGGTACTTACCATTGGTAGAATTTGCCTATAATAACAGTTATCACTGTTCGATCGAGATGCCTCCTTATCAAGCTCTATATGGAAGGCCTTGCAGGACGTTGTTGAGTTGGGAAAAGTTGGAGGACTGAGTGATAGTGGTGGACATGCTCCCCTAGACGTGTGATGACAATTTCTAGTTGCCTGTTGGGGAAGTTAGGTCGATGTATTCGACGCTTCCACCATGTCAGTTTTATCAGTGGTTAGTATGGCCATTTCCACTGATAAGGTAACAAAGGACGAATAGGGTGGGAATGAAAGTAGGTCAGGATGGATAGGAGGATATAGATCAGTTGGAGACTCTTGATGGGAAGTAATGTCATTGTCTGACTTATCAAATTTTATTGCTATAACTTTTTCTGGTTTACAATGATTTCAAACTCCTTGCATCTTTTCATTCTAAATTCGGGACGAATTTTTCTGAAGGAGGGGTGTATGTAATGCCCCACTTAAATCTTATCCTGCAAATTTTGTTAATGTTTACATTATCTGAAAATATTGATAAATATTGGTCTAATATAAAATTCATGATTTCCATTATTCAAATTCCCCACTTACCTTCTCAAATTTAATATTAGGTAGGATATGGTCTCCTTCCATTATTTCAAATAATATATGTATTCATCTCACATTCCCCAATGTACCCTCACATTTACTTGGGAGAAGACATGGTCCTTTCCAACTCATTATCAATATATATATTCATTTCACTTCCCCAATGTACCCTCACATTTACTAGGGTGAAGACATGGTCCTCTCCATGTAATTACATCTCGCATTCCCCAACGTACCCTCACATTTACTTGGGAGAAGTCATGGTCCTCTCCAACTCATTATCAATATATATATTCATTTCACATTCCCCAATGTACCCTCACATTTACTAGGGTAAAGACATGGTCCTCTCCATGTAATTACTTCTCACATTCCCCAAAGTACCCTCACATTTACTTGGGAGAAGACATAGTCCTCTCCATTTAATTATCAATACATATATTCATCTCACATTCCAAAATGTACTTTTCAGATTTACTTGGGAGAAGACACGGTCCTTTCCCATTAAATTCCCAATTTTATATTCATGTCACATTTCCAAATGTATTCCCAGCTTTACTTGGGAGAAGAGAAGTCAACTGTAAGGATGGATGAAAAGTTAATGACATTAATGAGAGGTGGCTGAGATGGAAAAGGGAAGGAGGGTATAAAAAGGGAAGGGGGAAGGGAGAAAGGGGGATGTTGGATCTTGTTTATGATTATGGGGGTTGGTTGTGATTGTTTGGGCTTGTTGTGATCTTGGAGACCTTACGAACCTATGGAGGTTTCTTGGGTTGTTGAGAGGAGGGAAGTATTGTTATCTTGGTCTGGATCATTCATCTTGGACACACACACTACATCTGGTTGGACTTGGGCTCGGAGGGCTAGGGAACCTGTGGAGGTTTCCTAGGCTAGGGATTATTTCCTAGTTGGTTGGGAGGTAAATCCAATTGGGTCCATCAAGAGGAGCATTCAACAGGAGCAACAGGACAAAGGTACCTCCATTAGCCACCAGTACAGGTATTCCTCCATAGACTACTCTTGTAAAGTTTATTAGAATGAAATATTTTCCTTAATTTATGTTGATTAGAATGTAAATGATAAAATTTTATTTGTTTAAAAGCCGTGTAAGTAAGTAAGTTATCGCCTCTTATCGCATTTAATTTCAGAAGAAATTAGATCTGTTAGCATACCCTAGGGGAGGTCTCTTACATCTTATATATAAGAGCTAACATGAGAGACCCGTTAATCATTCAACATGCAATAGAAACCACTTATACACAAAAGTTATTCTCTAAGCTAGTTTCATTAAGCATACTCCTATCTCTCTCAGTTAGCACTTTGTTAATCAATTTTAGTAAGGGGTATATAGAGTTTCATTATGTATTACAATGGAATTCTTATTAAAAAAATTTCTAACTCTGCACTGTGAAACTCACCACCATTATTATTCCCCAACACCTTAAACTTCCTACTGGTCTAATTTTCCAAGAGAGAATTAAACTTCTTAAACTAACTAAAAATCTCATATTTTTTTATAGAAAAATATGCCCATGTCCTTCTAGAATAATCTTCAATGAATGATACATAATAGAAAGCCTTAAACATTTAAGGAACTTTAACTGGACCGGATACTTTAGAAGATATTAAGTCCAACAACCTCAAATCTTTGTGAGAAAAATAAAATTGAAAACGATTTTGTTCTCCATATATGTGGTGCACACAAATATCAAATTTGAGAGCAAAATCATCCAATCCATTGACAATATTTTGTTTTTCAAGGAGTGTAGGTCATGCTCACCTATACGGCCCAATGTTTAGTATCATAGCATTATCTTCACTATAGGTAAGTTTGTTTATGAAGTGATATATTGTTTAGTTATTGAGAAAGTAAGATCATCAAAAGTAGGTGTATCTTCTTCTCATTGTGGATATCTATATTTTATAGATCTACATACCATAGAAATCAAAGAACTATTAGAATTGATAGTGCACACATCAAGTTGGAACAATGTACTAACAAAAACACCCTTAATAAGAACCATAGCTTTGTGGAAAATCTTATGCCATTTTTTAGAGAAAGCAACCTACACACTATTAACACACTGTAATTTCCTTTAGGCTAAGAAAGGATTACGAAGGTAACCACATACCACTTTTAGGCTAGGATCCAACCCTACTAGGCTTGGAGAGGGTTGTTACTTGCTTCAGCTTATTCAAACCTCTTCTTTCTAAGAAATTTCTCAGGGTCACTTACAACTTCAGGGTGATCGGGATTTAGATGTGATCTTATATGGATCTTTCCAGAAGCTAGATTTTCCAAAAACTATGATTAAAACTAGGTTTAAACATAACTTCTTGGTGAAAATTCAGCCTGATTGATTCCTAACTCACTATCACCCACATGAACTAGGATTAGGCTTCTCAAACAAAGATTTTACCAAGGAAAATTTAGCCTTCACTCCCCAACAATGGCACCAAAATGTTATCACTATGTATTTTCCTTTAGGCTGAGAAAGGTAACCATAGACAACTTTTAGGCTAAGATCCAGACCTACTAGCCTTGGAGAGGGCTCTCTCACTAGGGTTTTTCTCGTTCAACCTAATTACTGAATGATTTTTTATCTTAGGTTGGTAATGAGGATCATAAGAGAATATTTTGTTTATTGTCTTGAAGGTAGGTAAGATATGAAAGACCCACTCAACATAAAACTAGTTTTAGCTAATGATTTCAAGTGAATAGAGATAGTGAAGGTGATTTAGGAAGGGGTAGGATAGATAGTTTTGCTGATAATATAACTTGATTTCATTATAGGGAGGGTGAGTGAAGAATTATGAGGATGAAAATCAGAGCATCAAGTTACAGATAAATTCAAATTTCCATTAAGAGGAAAAATAGACATAAAATGTTCATCTTATATAAAACAAAGCACAACAGTGAATTCCTCAAGATACATGAAGACATATGTTTAAACCATGGAACCATAATATAAAGTTTATAAAACATAGGAAAACATACCAAAAAGGGTATGACACAAGAATCCCTGACAAATTCCTTCTTCCTTTCTTCTACTCACTTGAGCAATTAATACAAAATACAAAATAGCAGCCTTGCTTCATCACACTGACCAACATAAAACTTTTCTTAGTTTTTTACATATTATATACATAAAAATATTCTACTCCCACCTAGTAGGGTTGAATTCCTCAAAGGAAAAACCATTCGTCATCTAGATACATCGAATTGTCACCTACTTTGCAGAAAAATAAGAACTAATTACCTAATGCAGTTTTTAGCTTGATACACCATCAAAATTGGAATATTCATAACAAACCATTAACCATGCCATCCTAAGGACTAATGACACCTAACATCATTATTAATCAACTTTTGGAACCCAAAAACGCTAATTTACAAGTCGAATTGAGGATTGTGTCAAAAATGCAACAGTTGTTGTGAATCTTCTAGTTTCGCACCAACTTTGACAACATTTCAAGTACTGCATATTTCCGACCTATCTATGAAAAAATGAAATCGATGGGTCATATTTGAATGTCCCTATGTCGCTTATGAACCTATGAAATAACCCCAAAATGCAAAACAATCCTCCAAAACACTATCTCCCTTTGTTATCAGATTCACAACAACTTTCGCAACACTGGAACATCTCCAAAATTTGATTTCTCCTGTGAGATTTTTATGATAAAAAAGACAAAATCCAAAGCTTAGTGGCATCCATCTGATGAAACACGACTTTGTGCTACTTCTACAAGTATATATAACTTTCCTCTCTTCCTATTTCTTCTAAATTTCCTAGCCTCAGTGGGTTGTTGTTTTACTAGTCTAAGTCTCCCTTTTAAGACCAAATTTTGTGTATACATATTTCTCACTTGCCTATGTAGAGGAAAGGTCCACTTCAACTTATGTTTGGCCTTCTCAATGACAGGTTAAAAAAATTTCAATTAACTAAAGAATCTCAACTTATCCCTTTGATCTTTCTATGCAAGCTAATCTACTCTTTATTGAACTTCCTCTATTTGTTCCATCTGTTTGTTGAACTCATTTTTCTCATCAAAAAATTCAACTGCCCTCTGCTCCAGCTGAGAAACTTCTTTCACTTGCATCTTTGTTTTCCTAACAATAGGCATAGTTATAGGTTTCCTTGACTGCTCAAATGTCCTCTTCTGTACAATAGGTACCAAGGCCTTCTTTTATCGTTTTCCTTCATTTGACTTAGTAGATTCTTGTAAAGTTTTCATCTTGAGGTCTCTACTTTATTGATGAAGTTGTGTTACAATTAAATGTGCTTTACCAAGTTGATCTTACAAGTCCTTAATTCTCTGATCCCTTTCATCAATTTCCACTTCTTCATGTGCACTCTCTAATATCTCAACATCTTCAATGGGTGTAAAGTCTACATGAAATATCTTGGCTGAAACTCATGTTCTCCATCTCCTAGATACTTGTTCTACCTCAGGTGAGAAGTGAAGTTTCTTGGCACTCCTTTTTCCACTGATTTGTCCTTAATCGAAGGTTTTTTCACTGAGCTAGTTGTTTCACATTAGGCCTCTTTGATTGCAACTAATGGGATATCTCTCTTACTATTTTGGCTATTAGAGGAGTGTTCCATCCACCTTGAAGATATCAAAAAGTCTTTCCATGACTGCTCCCTCTTGTCAAGTTCTTTTATCACCATCATTTTAATCAATGAAAAATGGAATAAACTAGGTTCAATCTGACTCCCCTTTGCTTGAACTTTGTCAGCCATTTTGCCGAGACTCCTAAACAAATAGTAAGGAAGATTAAAGGGTTTCATGCTTGTAAAATGTATTAGAAATCTAATGTGGTACTAATAGACTTTGTTGAACCTCCCTTCACATGTAAAACCCTTTGAATCACCTTCAACAACTTACTATGGTGGTCCAATAGATAACTCCTTGGGGTAATAGACGCATGCCCCTCCTGGTATTGTGGCTTCAGAAAGTATTTGAAATGAGCTAAATTTGACTCCATACCTTTAAACCACTCTTCACCGTGTAAAGGGATATCAGTGCCGACAGTTATTGATTTCTCTGAGACAACAAGCTCCAAATTTCCAACTTTTACTTCCTTCCCTTTAAAATTTAGTGAAAATTGTTTGATGAGTTTAAGTGGTGACCCTAGCCGTGAATATTCTCACATAATGCAATACAAGCATCTTGTTCAAATGATACCCTAATGGCAAGGTCAGAGTTCACTAGACTAAGGTCTTGGGGTTCATATCACATAATATATCATCCTTTTACTTTCTTCTTTCCTTATGGGGTCTCGATAATCAAATATACAAGTTCTACAATCTCCTCAAAATAGGATATGATGTTGTTTAAAAGTGGAATATGTAGCACGTTGGAGACAGGGTACTTTGCAACAAACAGGGGAGTTTCGCAGCAACTTTGAGCCGAGCTCTTTGAAGGGGAAGATGAAATACAACTCTAATAAAATAAGTTCAATTGAGGTTTACAAAGGATGTGTTTAGAACTCAAAGCAACTTGGTATGCAGTGAAAATGAGCTTTATGTAACGAGTGAGGTGACAAAGGCCTTTGCGCAACAAAAGTCAGTGCATTCGTAATTTTGAATAACTCGAGGTTCTTTCAGACTCTCAGACCAATTGAGGGATAAAATTCATATCACATACAATGTACAAAACCTCACAAGATATGAAGAAAACCTTACTTAGAGCCATGCTGGCATTTTTTCCAAATGAATAGCAACACTCAGAGTTTCGCAGCAACAACCTGATTTTCAGAGCAAGACTCTGATTGTGCAACAACTCCTCTTTCCAACCCTACAATTCTCTTCTTTGACCTCTAAAACCGCTTCATAGCCAAGATTAATTTTGAATGAGGGTAAATGAGGAGCCACAAGTAGATTTGAACCCCTCATACCACTAGAGCCTTCTTTGAAATCATGATGGCCCACTTGTTTATGTGAGAGATGATTAAGGGATATATTTGCAATGGTGAACATGACATGACACAACTAATCATAAATATCTCTCAAAACTAACTCCTACAACTGACATGACATCAGCATAACTAACTCATGATGACCAGATTCTTCATAACATGACCATTAGACTCTTCCATGATGACATAATGACCCCTCATGATCACCCTTTCAAATCATGATCCTTTATGATGTTAGGGGCCTCAAAACGGCTCCGGAAGTTTAGGACCCGAAAAACTACTAAAAATAGTAAAATTGTGCTATAATTAAGGAAACTGAAAGAACTGAAAGAAGCACTAGAGGGGATCCACGTGGAATTAGCGAGTGGCCACCAATATCCACCTGGATCATTCCTCCCCCCTTAGGAAGCAATGGTCCCCATTGCGTTGAGTTCCTCCATGAGATGAGGGAACTTCTGTTGCACTTGGTCCCTGGTGAGCCACTTGCCCTGGCGAAGG
>APFE030183415.1:9484-57727 GCA_000404065.3 Pinus taeda | reverse complement strand
GTTTAGCAGTGGCTTCTGCTGTGATATTCTTCTTGCAGGCCGCCATAATGGCCATCTTTGAGAACCTGTCGACGACCACAAAAACACAGTCATTTCCCCATGCTTAATGGAAGGAAGGCCTGACATGTAATCCATGGAGATGGATTCCCAAGGCTGATTAGGGGTAGGCAGCGGGGTATAGAGGCCTTGCTTCTTGATGGTCGGTTTAGCAATGGCGCAAGCAGTGCATGACCTGATGTACTTCTCGACATCCTGTCGAAGATTCGGCCAATAGAAATACTTCTGCAGTACTGCCACCATTTTTGCGACCCCAAAATGCCCAACAGCCCGACTGTAGTGTGCTTCCCAAATCATCTTGGCACGCTCGCTTGAAGGAATACAAAGGTGACCCAGGTGGCATAAAAGGCCGTCCTGGAGGTGAAAATCTGGAACATGCTAACCCTCCAAGAGGTTCTGGTATGTGTGGCTGAATTCCGGGTCGTTTTTGTAGAGCAGTGGCCAATCAGAAGTCTCGTGCCCACAAGAGTTGAGCACGGTGGTTAACGCCATAATCGGTGGTCGACTGAGGCAATCTGCAACATTATTAGTGCTTCCCTTCTTATACTTGATATTCAAATGGAACTGTTGCAGGTATGTGGACCACTTCTTATGGCGATCATTCTGCAATTTCCCTTGGGTCTGTATGAACTGCAGGGGTCGGTGGTCTGTGTGGATGACCGTTTCCTTTCGCAAAATGTAATGCTTCCATTGTCGGAAGGCCTGCACAATGGAATACATCTCTTTATCATAAGTGGGATACTTCCGGACTGTGTCTGAAAGTGTTTCACTGTGATATGCCACTGGATGCCCGTGTTGAATAAGTACTGCCCCAATAGCATAGTCAGAGGCATCTGTCTCGACCTCAAATGGTTGTTGTAAATCTGGTAACGCGAGCACTGGTGCTGTGCAGAGGCGATCTTTCAACTCTACGAATGCCTTTTGTTGAGATTCATACCAAAAGAATTTGGCCTTCGCTCCTCCCTTGGTGACTTGACTCAAAGGCCAAGTGATATGAGAAAACCCCAACACGAACCTGCGGTAGAAGTTGGCCAGACCTAGAAAGCTGCGGAGCTCTGTCAGAGTGGTTGGAGATGGCCAATCCCGAATGACTTGGATCTTGGCTGGATCCACATGCACCCCTTGTTCATCAATAATGTATCCCAGATACTGAACCTGTCATGCCAAAAGTGCATTTCTCCAAATTGGCACATAGCTTGTGTTGCCGCAATGTTTGGAGAACCTGTCGGATGTGGTGGAGGTGCTCTTCCCAACTCTGGCTGAAGATCAGAATGTCATCCAAGTATACCACTACAAATGAGTTGGTGAATGGCCGCAAGATGTCATCCATTAGCCTCATGAAGGTTGCGGTAGCATTCGTCAACCCGAAAGGCATAACCAACCATTCGAAAAGGCCCTCCTTGGCTTTGAAGGCAGTCTTCCACACATCAGAGGGTTCGATCGGTACCTGGTGATATCCTGACTTCAGATCAATCTTGCTGAAGTATTTTGCCCCCTTTAGTTGGTCCAGTAGGTCATCAATCCGTGGGATCGGGTACCTATTACGGATAGTGATCTTGTTCAGCACCCGATAGTCAATACAAAGTCTCCAAGTCCCATCTTTCTTCTGTACCAACACAATTGGGCTCCTGCAAGGCGATGAACTCGGACGAATGTGACCTTTCTGCAACAGCTCCTGAATCTGCCTCTTGATTTCATCGTTCTCCAAAACGAAGCACCGATAAATTGGTCCATTGGGTAGCGGCGCACCTGGGGTCAGATCAATGGAGTGCTTGACCTGACAGTGCAGAGGAAACCCTACAGGGGAGGTGAAGATGTCCTCATACTCCTCCACGACCTTGGCCATCTGTAGTTGTCGTGCAGAGGGGCCCTGTCTGGAGGTTGTCGCCACCGTCTTCTTCTTTCCTTGAGGGCGTATTGTCAGGAAAACAAATTTTCCAGTTTTGGAAATGAGCTTACTACATTGTTTTGCAGTAATCAAAGAGATGGCAGTAGGCGGTGCTACCTCTGGTATCATGTACAACTGATTTCCCAATGTAATAATAACAGCACGGGGCCTTGATTCATACACAACATGTCGCTTCCACAAGTATGGTTGTCCTAATAATACATCACAAACTTCAAGGGGAGCAATGTCACACAATACCTCTTCCGTGAAGGGCTTGATGTTCTACGGAAAGTGGCATTGCTGCCTCACACAAACATCTCGTCCTTAGTGAAGCCCAATGGTGTATGGTTGTGGATGTGCTGTGGTCGGTAAGCCCAACCGCTTCACGACCTCTGCCGAAATGAGGTTCTTTTGACTTCCGCTATCAACAATGAACTGTATCGGGGAGCCCTTTACCCATATCTGGGAGTGGAAGAGACGCTCCTCCTCCTCTGGATCTTCGGGTTCATTTTTCTGGATCTTGGCAGTAGCAACAGTAGCGTTGGGATCCGCATCAATGATCTGCTTCCCTTTGTCATTCCCCTTGTCGGGTTCTGACTCAGAGTCAGAACCTGCATCTGATTCTGGAACCTTTAGCTCAGCCACCAGCGACTGCTTTGCCCGACACTCACTTGTGTTGTGAGTGGAGCTCTTATGGAACTCACACCATTTCCCCGTGTCCTTTTTTGGCTTTGTAGCACTATTCTTTGCTTGTAGCTTTGGCGGGTTGTCTTGGGCTGCCCCACCTTGGCTTTGTCCTTTGTTCTATGGTTTCGGGGCACCTTTCCCTTGCTTTGGATTCGCAGATCCAAAGTCTCGCTTCTTTTGTTTAAACTTCTGCTCGATCTTGACGGCATATCGGTATGCTATGCCGAGAGAGGAGATGTTCAGGAATTCCATTTCTTCCTGGATGTACTTGTGTAGGCAGCCACGGTATTTGAGTATCAAATGCTGCTCCGAATCCTTGATACCCAACTTCGTGCGAAGGGTATGGAAAAGATTGGTGAACTCCGGCACATCTTGATCCCTTCCCTGCCGCAGCGTGGTCCACTTTATGTATTCATCCTCATAGCTTCCAACAGGGTAGTATTGCTCCTTAATGGCATCTCGGAATGAATTCCAGGTGGGTGCGACTGAAAAATAGCGAGCCTGTAGTTTCATCCTTCTGCTCGCAGTAGGTTTCCCACCAGTCCTTGACGTGGGGGGCTGCTTTGAGAAGAGCGAAAACAATCTTTTCTCGACTTGAAAATTCATGAACAGAAAAATATCCTTCTAGCAGATTTAACCATTTATCTACGGCATCTGCGTCTATCTGCCCTCGAAGATGGGGATTTCAAAATTAACTTGTACCTTAAATGGCGTGGCGTTTCCATAGTAGATGCTGGAAGCCGATGCGTCACCTCTAGGTAGCCGCTGAAGGATCTGCGCAAAGCTATCCATCATCGCGTTCCTTTGCCGCTCGAGTGCTTCTTCAAGCAAGATTTTGATAGGATCTCCTCCCCCTCTTCTTTCTTCTCATCCGCCATGGGAGGTCGTCGAGATTTGCGAGGCTGGTCTTGCAAAGGTTCGACCAGTTCAAGCCCTAACTCCCTATATCCTGACCTCGTTGGGGACATGCAAAGAAAAACAGAGAAAAAAGCAGACCGCTCTGATACCACTGATCCGGATTTAAACAGGAATGCAATAGAATACAGAGATAACCATATACACAAAGATGCAGTGGAAATAATACTTCATTTCATTAATGGAAAATACTGAAATATGCTTACAACCGGAAATAGAATAAACCAGCTAGGGCGATGGTAGCTTATCTCTGAGAAGAGATGTGTGGCTACATGCCTCTGAACTATCTTACAATGAGGCTCGAAGGCCTATTTATTGTTGAGAAACAATGGAAAATCCTTAACATTCCAAAACCTAACCCTAGAAGATGAAACGCCAAACTATGGGCCCCGTTTGGGTAAATCAACTTCCCGGGGTCGTAACTTTGGCATACGATCTCCGTTTGACGCGCATGATAGCCCGTTGGAAAGATCTCTCCGAGGAATACGACGAGAAAGATGATTTTTTATCTAAAAAATCGTGGAGCAAGATTTCCCAAAAAAACGTCGTTTAGGGCCTCAAAACGGCTCCGGAAGTTCAGGACCCGAAAAACTGCTAAAAATAGTAAACTGCGCTATAATTAAGGAAACTGAAAATGTTGAGGTGGGGGTCCAGGTGGACTTGGCAGGTGGCCACCAAAGGTGGACTTGGCAGATGGCCACCAATATCCACCTGGATCAGCACGATACATGTATAATCATAATCACATCAACATATAACATCAGTTTAACCACTATCTAGTTATCAATGCCTGATCATACCAACCACATACCATGACCTCATGCATGAAAACTACAACCATATCAATGTATGCATAACAATATATAAGCACTCACATGCATAACTGACATACACTCATGACGACCACATCCAACAACACACCATCCACTTTCACATGATGACACAACAACAACCATGGCCACAACCATGCATAAACAACAAGTACATATACCACAAGCATAGAGAACACATATATTCAACTAGCATGAATGCATTACCAACACATCACTCATCCAGTCCAAGGGTTGAACCATGCTCTAATACCACTCTCTAGCACCCTCCTCCCATATTTACCCAAGCTAACTATTCCACTAGGGTACATATGTGATGAGAAGTTACTATGATGTGATTCAACTCCCGAAATACAATTAAGGAAGTGGAACTGGCAAAACACAACCAAACTGACCTTCCCCGGGAGCTAAAAACCCTTAAGGATTGTTAACAAGTTTAATCCTCTCCGCGGACAGAGACGATCCCTCTAGCCTAATGAGTGGGTCTAGCAACTAAAGTGACAATCAACTATACATCTTCCTATATTATAATTGAAAACTAGAACGAGAGAGATGAC
Source organism: Pinus taeda (assembly GCA_000404065.3). Taxonomy (NCBI): domain Eukaryota; kingdom Viridiplantae; phylum Streptophyta; class Pinopsida; order Pinales; family Pinaceae; genus Pinus; species Pinus taeda. Next base: position 52,793 of record APFE030183415.1, on the reverse strand, counting down.
CTACCTCGCTTTGATGCTATTCTGATGTCCTTTGTTGAGAGCCTCGAACCACTTGTGTCACAGACTTGTTAATGCTTCTTTCAACACTTATGCACCTACACAAGTGGTCAAGAGACAAAAAATCATGCCAAAACCAATAGCAAAACCAATAATAACCTACTTAGTTGATCAAGGAATTCCACGTTAATACATACATGAACATATATATTTTGGGAAGATGAACTAGCAGTTGTATATTATTTAAAGACTAAAGGGAAACTCACAACCATAGTCTTGATGTTGAAAGGCTCTCCTTGAGTGTTAATCCAATTCCAAGCCAAGAAACTCTCCAAACACTCCTTCTCCAAGTCTAATGAATAGACTCTAAGCACAAGCTTAGCATAGGGGTGCAAATGGACATAGACCAACCATTTGGGAATGGGAGAGGAGGAATTTATAGGTTGGGAGAGGGAGTTAGGACTCCTCCAAAGATATTATTAGGCCCACATCTCAAGGAGGTAGCTCATAGGGATAAGACAAAGAGGTCAAGTTAGGAGGATTCGACCTCATCTATGTGAAACCACCTTCAGCTTGTCGCTCTAGAAGATTCTAGATCATGAATCTTCTCATCCTCTTTGGGAAAATTACCTTTTTGGGATCATCGCGAGTATGTAAGGGAACACAATGGTGCCATCACGGTTCAATCATGGAGCAACAAGCGACCATCACGGTTTTGAGCTTCATAAGAGTGATGACCCTCATTTTAGGGTTTAAGAGTTATTTCTTCAGGGAAAGCTCCAGACATTTTCCAAGAAAAGTTAAAGGAGGGATTTGAATTGTATACGTGGATGAGTATATTGTATAATGATCATGTTTTAGTCACTTCAGGATATGTCACAGGGAAGTGCAGAAGGCGTGACAAAATATTGTGTAACAAAGAGGTAACCAACCCTTCCAAGTGCTTAACCCTTGAGACAGCTTACCTTTTTACTATCTTAGAGCCTCTATCTCTGCTATTACAAGGCATGCATGCTACCAAAGCCATTCAAACACTCCCATAGAGAGGGCGTGCTAATGATTGTGGACTTTTCCAAATAGTTCTGATCTGGCAACCCATGATTTTGTTCCACTTTTTTAGGGCCATGACTAGGGCCACTAACCAAAACTTCATGAAACCTTTAGAAATGATAAATTACACTAAAACAAAGTATAAATGTAAACACTTTATCAATGAATTAATTGGACCCCTACTAGACATGACAAACATTTCGTCAAAAATGTCACAAGTATGCAATCTACAGGTCATAAAAATATATCTTAGCATAGGAGTCTCATATTTATCTTAGATTCATAAAGAAGCATTGTTTCCATATCATAATAACTAAATTATCATATATATGTTCATGTATTCATTGTAGATTCATTTGAAAATCAAAACATGATGAGAGCCATACATCAATTCTGTCACAAAACATACTCATAACCATCATATAACCAACATAAATAACAAGGATATAACATCCATAAATTCTACATATAAAAAAGTACATTTACACATGAAATACCAAGGGCAATAATTTATTATTCATGTATGAAAAATCCAACTAGGTATGGGACTTCCATGAACCACTCAACCATAGATTGGTTGAACCAAATATTTCTTTCAGCTAATCACCCTCGTGCTATATTCCAAGCATGAATGTGGGACTCAAAACCAAACCATACCAGGTTTTCTCAAGCTTTATCGCAATCCCCACCAAATCACTAGGCCTTAAACAAGCATGGATGCCACCATGTTTGTCCACCTACACTGTGAGGAATTTTCCTACCTCCTAGTCTCTAGGCTTTACTGTATATACCACCATACAACAATCAAGGATTCCTACGCATAATCAAGACTCCACCCTTCAGGATTTACCATATATCTTGCCATTCACTAGTCAAGGATTCCTATGTTGGCATTATGACTAATGTGTTTTCCTTGATGGAAACCTACTTGATATGTTGTCTTTCGTTGGAAACCTACTTAATGAAGATGTAAACATGATGTGTCTACATGTGACAGAGAGTTTGTTCAAAGGCATAGCAGTTCAGAGACAGAGGAATTATAAAGATGAAGTTTGAAGAAGTATACGCAGGTTTGGTGAAGCAAATTCAAGTATACGCAGGTTCTAAGAAGCAAAGTAGAGTATACGTGGGTTCTGTGAAGAAAATTCACATACACAAGCGGGTATGAAGAAGAAAAGGTGCGTACATATTCTGCACCATGGTATTCTAAATACCAAGGGTCTTTACCATTGTATTGACCTATGGTATTAAGCCTAGCAACAGAGATTTGATCTCATCCAAGAATACCATTGGCACTAGTATGGTTTTGGCCTGTGGTGTTTTCTAAGGGCTAAGCTATATAAGACAATGAAAATCAGTGTGTTTGTTGATGCAAGTGATGAATATTTCATGAATAGATAGATCTGAAGCAAGTGTGCATGTAATGGGATATTATTGATTTGTTTGATCTAAAACTAAGTATGCACCTAAGAATTTGATGATGGATCAAATCCAATAGATCTGAAATGATAATATTCATTATGGGTTGATTTGATATATGATGATAATGTTTTGATGTGTGATTAGTCTGTGTATGTTGAGATCTAGGTATGTCTAAAGTTTTGTTATGCAATGAAGGTTTGTGCCAGTAATTGCAGATTTGTACATGGGTTTGATAACCTAAAAGGTGTGTAAACACACAGGTTTAATACTGGTAAGTCACGTATCTATTCAGATTTATATGCAAGTTTGATTCTTGAGAAGTGTGTATACACGCAAAAATGTTTTGAGGAAAGTGCATATATAAGCTAGGGTTTCATTGGAAAAGATGTCTGATCAGTTTAATCAGTCTTGTTGTGTTTCTGTTGTCTTTCAATGAAGTCTTACTTGATGATATGGGCTTAATAGTGATGTCTTGATTGAGGATTGATATGTTGAAGAATGATAATGCTACTAGTTGTTTGTGATTGAAAAATCAATGATTGTTCTATGATTATTTCATAATGGTGCAGTGGATCTGTGTATGATTCAGTGTTTATTTCAAGTGACAGTGGTTCAATTTCAGGATCCATTGTTTTGAGATCTATACATGAGTATGCTTCAAGTAAGTCGCATATACATGCAGGTTTGCTACAGTAAAGTAGCATATATATTCTGATAGTTTATTGATATGGGCTTTCAGTTGATTCAGTAAGTTGATGCAGTGTTTGGGTTTAGTATTAGTATTATGTTATAGTGATCTAACTGTTCTGGTTGTTTGAGAATAAGTTGATTTAGCTGGGTTTCAGTTGGGTCATAGATTGGTTGTTTCAGTTGATGATTGAGTGATTTGTTGCAGTGATCAGTTTCAGTTTTGATATTTTGTTTTCGACTTAAATAATGATAGTGGGTCCATTCTGAAAATTTGAGGAAACATGGCCTACATTTATGATGTGTTGTATTAGGTGGATCCAATATGAAAATTTATGAAACATGGTCCACGGAGGTGTTGAGGGTTAGAGCCTTCAATGAGGGAGTTGAAGCTTCCTTTCAGTGGTAGCTCATAAATTTGATTCAGGGGGTTGGAGCTCCCTTATGATGGGTGTCGGTAAATGAGATCGACGGTTTGAAGCTCCCTTCCAGTGGGCGTTGGAGAACTAGATAAGGTTGAGCCTTCTGCAGGTGGGTAACTGCATGCTAGTATGAGTCTACACCAATACAATATTATAAGAAGTTTTTCTTTATAATAAAAGGAAGGCAAAGATGACAAGAATGGTGGTTTTTTTCCCACATTAGGTTTCCACCTAAAAATCCCGGTGTTCATGTGTTTCGATGTGTTGCCTACGTGTGATGGTTTATTTTTTTATTTCTACACATGGTTACTATTTAACTAATGTTTAGTGAGGTATCGATATAGTGGTTCAAGTTAAACAGATGATGAATTAACTAAAAAATAAGTTTACTAGATATACACTAGTTGTCTGTATAACAGTGGCATACATACACGGGTTCCTTTTAGTAAATTTGTGTACAGAAATTTGGATATGAAATTCAAAATTTTAGAGTTTTTAAAATACTGATTCATCCCAACCCCCCCCCCCCCCCCTTCATTATTTTTCCTAACAATTGGTATCAGAGCAGGTCCTTCAGAAGAAGTTTGATCGCTTTAAGGAGATCCATCAAGATGATGGGTAGAATGAATATTTCTCGAAGAAGATATTTGGAAAACTATATATTAGATGTATTATAGTTATAGATGTTAGCAAATATTCAAGTTTCTGAGCACCCCGCTTTCTATTGATCAAGAATGAAGAAGACAGTAACAAAGAATTATCAGGTATGGGATTTTGTTCTAACCATGATCCATTTCCTGGTTTATTCAATAATGATGGTGATGATGACAGTGAAACAAATGAACCTGCACTTATGGGTAAAAGTGAAAGTAAGCACTCTAAAGAGAAAACATATTCAAAAGTGATGCCTCTAGAAGCAAAAGATCAAGGCAAGTCAGAAACAATGGACAATGCAAATGTGTCTATGTTGAGCAAAGATAATTATCAACAATGGAAAGAAAATATGAAGTATCATATAATGGATCTTGATGTTTTCTATCTAGTATGCAATGGCTACACCAAGACTCCTCCATCAGAAGAGGAAGTGCAAAAGAACAGTAAGGATTTGAGTGACATCTTTTGCAGCATACATGATTCAACATTAAATAAGGTTATGCATTGTACCACTGCAAAGAAAGTGTGGGTTAAGCTACAAGAAATCCATGAATAAGTCCCAAATGAAGATTCCTCATCAAGGGAACTACCGGATAATCCTATCCCTAACAATGTGTCCAAAATGTCATATGGAGTTGATGATTCAAAAGAAGACATTTGTGATATTAGAACAAAACTTGATCTTGCTTTGAAAAACATTGTTAATCTTAAAGATAAGTCAAAAGCATATGATAACAAGGATCATGTTGGTATGGTATCTAAACAATATTGTGAGGGTATTAAAGATGAGAACATCTCTCTAAGAGCATATCTTGAAAAATCAGATAAGCGGAATGAAGAACTACTGCAAGCATTTGAACAACAATATGGGTTGAAAGAAGAGATTCTCAAATTAATGCAGAAAATGGAGGAAGAAAGAAGGGTTGAAGAATTTATGAAGAAGCAGTATCTAGAAAAGGAAAAACAACACCAGAGAATGGAGGTTGAGGTAAACATCCCAAAAGGTAAATTAGAAGAAAAAGATAAGCATTTGCGGTTTCAATATAGTACTAAGATTTTGAATAATATTCTTAGTAGTCAAAGGTCTCCCACCATCAAATCTGGTCTTAGTTTTCATGAAAATGTTGAAGGAGAATCTACTTCACAAGTTGAGGCAAGAAATTTAAAGAGTAATAATGCAAAACCTGAAATGCTCAACAAAGAGATAAGAAGGCAACCTGATAAACAACCACAGAAAGTGAACCTTCAAATAAAACCATTTAATCCTAATTATAGGAATGTTAATCGACTCTCTCCTCTAATCAATAATGTTGAATGTTCTATATGTCATTATGGGCACGTTACAACGAATTGTAGAAGTAGAGTGTTTCAAGCTAATAACTGCCTCACAGAAACATCATCATCTTACAGGTACTTTAAGGGATATTGTTTTGGTTGCAATATATTTGGTCACAAATCCATTGATTACAATAGAAGGAATATGAAATAGAAATATTATGATTCCTCTGCTCATATAAGATGGTATGCTTGTAACAAGTTTTGGCATGTAGAAAAAGAATGCAGGAACAAGTCTATGGATCGTCGCAGACAACATGGTAAGAAACCGAATAAGAATATTGATGTCAGAAGACTTGAAAAAGATGGATCCACCAAAATTTCTCATAATAAGAAGAAAGAAGAAGAACAGATAAGGTGTGGTCTTGCTCTCTGCTCATTTGAAGAAGAATATGAATGGTACATAGATAGTGGATGCTCTCATCACATGATTGGAGATAAGATTAAGATGCATTCTCTCAAGAAAAACCAATATGGTAATGTTATTCTTGGAACTAAAGCTCCAACAAAAGTTTTGGGAAAGGGTAGCTCCAGAATTAATAAACATAGAGGAGCAGTTGATACTTTATTAGTTCAAGGGATAAAGAAGAATAGTATAAGTGTAGGTCAGATGGCAGAAAAATGAAATATAATTGTGTTTACATCAACCAAGTGCAAGGTGATGGATATATGGGACTAAGAGTAAAAGAAGGTGGTGCCCACTGCAGTCCATTATTCTTAAAGAATACTCCTAAGAGTGACTGCATAAGTGATGTGAGGTACATGACCTCATAAGAACAAAAGATAATTATTAGGTCCTTGGGATCGGTGATGTATAATATTAGGGGGAGAAATACATGTTTGGTATTGATGATGATTCCTATGATTGTTTTGATATTCATATTGCTTATACTATTGATAGTGCATCTGGCTGTGTACTAACAGTGAACAGGTACATACAATGCAGGCTCAGGGGGAGTTGAAGTTGTGAAGTTGCAGTATGTCACTTTCTGTACGCGGATCCTATGAAGACAATTCACGTATATACGTGAGTTCTGATCTTAATAGTCACATATGTTTTGCTATGATGAAGAAACAGTGAGACAAACTCAAGAAAAGGCTCTGATATGTTTCAGTCAATTATTATATGGCTTTCATGTTCTTATGGTTGATGGTTACAGTCTGTTATGTTATTTAGAAGTCGTTTTTATAAATTGTTAATGCCTTGATGGATAATCGATTGATGAATATATTTTGACATCCTAATTGATGGATGAGTTGATGTGATCAAATCTAACATTGAACAATTGACACAGTTTCAGGGGGGGAATTTACTATAATAGTGCATTGTGTTTTAGAAATCCTTGGTACATAATGATGCTTATGAATGGTTATGTTTCTTATGTTGCTGAAGTTCTTGAATGATGATGCATGAGTTGCTAATTATGGTTGATGCTTATTAAATGTTGTGATGATAGAAAACTCTCTATTGATGATACAGGTGATGATATGATTGAGGATTGTCTTGTTATCTTATGCTATAATTATTTGATGATAATGTTGATATCATGGATGAAGTCTATGGGATGAGTGGTTGAAATATGAATAATTTGGATTAAGAGAATGATGTTGCTATAATTTGCACAAAGACATGGTTATTGATACACTATTGCTACATATGCTTGATGATACTTCAAAACATGGCATATTGTGATGATATTGAAGAATGATGCTACACTATCCTACCTTGCTTTATGATGATATGCTTGGTCCTCAGTTATTTTTTTGTTGCTACATACCTGGTCATAGGTTGATGATATTGAAGATACATTGTCCTATCTTTCACATTGATGACGAGTTGTTGGTGACAGATACTTTTGGTGCAGGTCCTACATAGTATATGATGATTGTTGAAGACTATCTTGGTCTTGTTACCTCACTATAGAGGTCTTTTATCTTGATTCTAAATATCATATCTGCCATTTGATGTAAAGGTCATGAAAATACCTATGATGTAATCTTTGTCAAATTCAGTCATGTATGAACTATTGTGGTCAAGTCTTTTTGGGCATGTGATGTAATTTATAACCCCACTGTGTTTGGAAGGTTGATGTAATAATGAAGTAAAAAATGTAACCCCACTTTGATTGGGTGATTAATGTAACTTTGAGTCCTTAGTCATATTCAATGAGTGATAGATTCATGTACTTTATGCATATCCTTCAGAAATTTCAGCATGTGCTCAGGGGGAGCATGGTTAGTATTCAGTGTTCATACTCAGTGGTTAAAATCTACAATGCTCAAGAGAGAAGCCTTCATTCAACATTGGTCATCCCTTTTTCCTTGATGCCAAAGGGGGAGAGTAACTTAGTGTTTGAAAAGCTTAGTGCTTAACTTGATGTGTCTTACAAGTATATAGAGGTAGTGGTGACCAAACACCAAAGTTGTTGCCATCACGTCCAAAGGGGGATATTGTTGGCATTATGACTAATGTGTTGTCCTTGATGGAAACCCACTTGATGTTTTGTCTTTTGTTGGAAACATACTTGATGAAGATGTTAAAAGGATGTGTCTACATGTGACAGAGAGTTTGGTCGAAGGCATAACAGTTCAGAGACAGAAGAATGATAAAGATGAAGTTTGAATAAGTATACGTGGGTTTGGTGAAGGAAAGTCAAGTATACACAAGTTCTATGAAGCAAAGTCGTGTACATACTCAGGTTTGGTGAAGCAAAGTAGAGTATATGCGAGTTCTATGAAGAAAATCCATGTACACAAGCGGTTATGAAGAAGAAAATGCGTGTGCATATTCTGAACCATGGTATTCTAAATACCAAAGGTATTTACCATGGTATTGACCTATAATATTAACCCAGCAATAGATATTTGATCTTGTTCAATAATACCATTAACACTAGTATGCTTTTGACCTGTGGTATTGTCTAAGGACTAAGTTATATAAGGAGATGAAGATCAAAGTGTTTGTTGGTGCAAGTGATGAATATTTCATGAATAGTTAGATCTGAAGAAAGTGTGCATGTAATGGGATATTATTTATTTGTTTGATCTAAAACTAAGTATTCACCCAAGCATTTGATGATGGATCAGATCCAATAGATATGAAATGACAATATTGATTATGGGTTGATTTGATCTGTGATGATAATGTTTTGACGTGTGATTATTTTGTGTATGTCAAGGTTTGTGCCAGTAATTGCAGATATGTACATGGGTTTGATAACCTGAAAGGTGCGTACAAACATAGGTTTAATACTAGTAAGACGCGTATCTATTCAGATCTATACGTGGGTTTGATTCTTGAGAAGCACATATACACGTGGAATTTTTTTGAGGAAAGCATGTATATAAGCTAGGGTTTTGCTGGAAAAGATGTCTAATCCATTTAAATAATCTTATTGTGTTTATATTCTCTATAAATGAAGTCTTACTTGATGATCTAGGCGTAATAGTGATGTCTTGATTGAGGATTGATATGTTGAATAATGATAATTCTACTAGCTGTTGCTGATTGAAAAATCAGTGATGGTTTTGTGATTATTTCAAAATGATGCAGTGGATATGTGTATGATTCAATGTTCATTTCAGAGTGAGAGTGGTTCAGTTTTAGGGTTCAATGTTTTAGGATCTGTATGTGAGTATGCTTCAAGTAAGTCACATATATACATAGGTTTGCTATAGTAGAGTAGCGTATATATTTTGTTAGTTTATTGATCTGGGCTTTCATTTGATTCAGTAATTTGATGGAGTGTTTGGGTTCAATATTAGTATTATGGTTACAATGATCTAATTGTTCTGTTTGTTTGAGAATAAGTTGATTGATTTGGGTTTCATTTGATTCATTAATTGGTTGATTTAATTGGGTTAGATATTGGTTATTTCAATTGATTATTGAGTGATTTGTTGCAATGATTAGTTTTAGTTTTGATATTTAGTTTTCAGCTTAAACGATGATAGTGGGTGCAGTTTAAAAATTTGATGAAACATGGCCTACATTTGTGATGTGTTGTATTAGGTGGATCCAGTATGAAAATTTATGAAACATGGTCCACAGAGGTGTTGAAGGTTGGAGCATTCAGTGAGGTATTTGAAGCGTCCTTCCAGTGGTAGCTGGTAAATCTGATCAGGGGATTGGAGATCCCTCTTGTGGGCGCCAGTAAACGAGATCAAGGGGTTGAATCTCCCTTCCAGTGGATGCTGGAGAACAAGATAAGGTTATAGCCTTCTGTAGGGGGGTGCCTTCGTGTTGGTATGAGTCTACACCAGTATAATATTGTAAGAAGTTTTCCTTTATAATAAAAGGAATATAGAGATGACAGTAATGGTGGTTGTTTCCCACAATGGGTTTCCACCTAAGAATCTTGGTGTTCATGTGTGTCGATGTGTTTCTTATGTGTGATGGTTTATTTTGTTCTTTGCGCACATGGTTACTATTTAACTAATGTTTAGTGAGGTATTGATACATTGGTTCAAGTTAAACAGATGATTAACTAACTGAAAAATACGTGTACTGGATATATATTATTTGTTTGCATAACAATTGGGTACATACATGGGTTCCTTTCAGTAAATTCGCGTACATAAATCTGAATATGAAATTGAAAAGTTTATATTTTTTAAAATATTGATTCACCCCCCCTGTCAATATGTTTTCCAACATCCTAGGCCTAATTGAGGGCACGCACCTCTATGCTTTACCATATATCCTGGCATTCACTGGTCGAGGATTCCTAGGCTCACTGAGGCACACAAAATATGGTTTTACCGCAATCCCACCTTCAATGGTCCAGGGATTCCTATGCTTGGTGTTCTTTCTTTCAGAGACCACCTCACACAGTTTTGAAACCATCCAGATATCCATCTGAACCAAATACAAGAGAAACCATCACACCATGGCTATCCGGAAATGGAAAGGCAAGGTTGAAGAACACTATCACACCTAGAAAAACCCATGCCAATGATATCAAGAGAACCAAGTACACACATGCATGTAACTTGCATGCCAAATCTAGAAAGGAAATCACACATGCAAATTGATACCTTCAAATAATCTTGTTGTAGCTGCTAGATGCTACTCTTTGTCACTTGATATTTTCTTTCCTTTGCTTTCTTGGTCCTTCCTTGCTTTTCTTGATCCAATTCTAGAGTGCTCCAAGAAAACTTTAAGTGTCCAAGAGTGTGAGAGAGAATAGAGAGAGAGCTCCAAAACTGAACCGAAAAAGGTACCAACTAATCCTCAGAATCCTTTTTATTAATGAGGCCTCTAATTCTTCAATTTTATATTATTTTCCTCCTCACGTGAAACCTGTGACATTTCACCTTTATTTTCTCCTAATTTCCTTTTTTTCCATAAATAAATTCCAATTAATGCCACTTTTCCTTTCAAATCCTTTTCCATTTCCTTATCCATAATAAAACAAATGAACACCCACTCTAGGATGTTTTACCAACACTCAGCTTGGAATACATGTTCCATGATCTTGGTTATTTATTTTTCCTTTATTAACTTTATTACATGGAATTTTGACGAGGGCCCCTTAAAATAGGGCCCTCGACACGACAGCAGAAGATGGAAAAGGTTATGGAGGAGTACAGGGACATCTTCACCTCACCCACAGTGGAACCCCTACACTATCAGATCAAACACTCCATCAATCTGACCCTATGTGTGCCACTACCCAATGGACAAATATATCGATGCTCTATTCTCGAAAACGATGAGATTAAGAGGCAGATTCAGGAATTATTATAGAAAGGGCACATCAGGCTAAGTTCATCACCCTATGAGAGCCTAATCGTGTTAGTATAGAAGAAGGAGGGAACTTGGAGGCTCTGTATTTACTTTCGGGCGCTAAATAAGATCACTATCTGAAATAGGTATCCAATCCCACAGATTGATGACCTTCTGGACTAGCTCAAGGGGGCCAAATATTTTAGCAAGATTGACTTGAAGTCCACTTATTACCAGGTACTGATTGAACCCTATTATATGTGGAATATTGCCTTCAAATCCAAGGAGGTCCTTTCTGAATGGTTGGTCATGCCTTTTGGGTTGATCAATTCCCCCGCAACCTTCATGCGGATAATGGGTGATATATTGTGGCCCTTCATCAACTCATTCATGGTAGTGCGCTTGGATGACATCCTGATATTTAGCCAAAGTTGGGAAGAGCACATACACTATATCTGACAGGTCATCTAAACATTACAACAACACAAATTGTGTGCCAATTTGGAGAAATTCACTTTTGGTATGTGTTGGGCGCAACCCAACTTGGTCCAATTTTCGGGTCAAAGACTCCACATTTTGAGAAGAGGAGCGCATGGAGCTGGCGAAGTTCTATTCATCGCACAGTGTTTAGGGGCTTTGGGGTGGGTCAAAAGTCCCTTATTTTGTAACAAGTTTTGGGTATTAGTCCATTGTTTTGTCAGATTGATGGTATGTGGACTGTGGTCTTATAGTAAGGAAATGTATATAAAGAAGATGTAATACTAAACATAGATTGTTCGTATTCCCTATCTTGAGTTTGTATTTTTGGGGAAGGCTCCGCAGCTGAGTGTGCGGAGGCCTTGAAGAGTTTGCAGTTGAGTGTGCAGACCACCTGCAACTAGGTGCATAGGTCAGGGAAGAGCATCTATTGAAGATCCTTATTAATAAAGAATAAATTTTTGAGAAGTATTGTGTATCTTTTGTGTTCCTTCTCTATTGTTATTGATATTGTTATGCATGCTTTTTACTAAATTATGCGAAAGAATATATGTTATATTGTTTCATGTTATGTCTATGTGTTTACCAATCTGTGTAGTTAATCATCAATGCAAAGTAATTCATGTACGCGAAGTTGTAGGTAGATATAAGACATAAGCGAATACACAAACGCCACAGCGCGCATATCCCTCTGGTTGCATAACCCTGGTTCTGCAACCTCCCATAACTGCTTCGAGTGAGACTGTGACATGCTTGCACGTTGTTGCCGAAAGGGTCAATGTTTGAGGGTTTTGTTGGTGCGCAGTGCACTCTAAACCTAGGTCAAGCCCCCTTGAACCAACAAATGGTTCAGCTATCAGGACCGTGATCTACTTAAGGGATATGTTTTGGTGTCCGTCGAAGAAAGAAATCCAATAGTTGGTTGAACAAAAAGAAAGAGAATTTGTGGAAAACGAAAAAAGAAACCCTTGATTATCAACTAAGGACTGGTTGCAAAAGTATATCTTCGAAGAGAAATACGAAAAATTGTTTGGTTCGTTCCACATTGAATTGTACGAGTGGGTATCTAAGTTGGTTGAACATAAGACTTGTTTCAAGAATGACAAACCTAAGGAGTGGAATCTTGAATTGATACGGCGACTCAAGAACATCAGTAATAGTATCTCAAGGGTTGGTTATTTATGGATCGATAGAATTTTAGGAGGATTTATCACTGAGTTCGTGATAGATGCGATCGTATCTTATAGAGAAGCTGAACGAATATTTTTCAAAGGACCACGAGGTAATTTCTTAAGATATTTAATCTCTGGATTAAGATGTTATTGCATGAAAAGGAGATTTTGCGAATGCAGTCAGATTAATGTTTGGACAAAGAGGAAATAAGCCTGAGCCAGGGTCTACGCGAAGTGGAAAACAATACAGAACAAATCCAAAGAATTTCATTGAGACTAACTATATCCCCTTGTTAGGAGGATCTGAGAGTGAAGAAGAAAGAAGTAACCCTACAACTCCACGACATTCCCCTACCCATTTTGAAGGTGCATATTGAGTCAAATTATACTTGTATAATTTGTCAATATGAATTGTCAACCCAGGGAGGTAAACTGGTGAGGTTCCATGCAAAGTATATGTAGGCTGACTACCTTGAGTGTGATATCGTTACAGGAAAACAACTAATGTCGCTTTTTGAATCAACAATGTTGCAGCAAAGCCATTGAGCAGTATATAGCACTCCTCTTTATAGCATTGTTGACTTGCTGATTATTGATCAGAAAGAAGGTGAAGGATCACTCAACAACTAATCATGCATGCTTTTGTTCTTGCAAAAGTGTTGTTATAGCAATAGTCATGAAGGGTATATAACAGCCCTTGACAGCTTATTTTGTTGACAATCATGTAAGAAAGAGATAAATAAAAACAATCATACAATAATTATGAAATTAGAACAGTGTTGGCCAACAAATGAAATCATCAATCTACACCATCACAATCCAACACAGAGTAATGGCTGTAGGGAATACAGAAAGGTTACATTAGCTGTTGCAGGAAATCTACTGCACATTGAAATTGAAAATCATTATAACTATATTATAGGAAATGGTTTGTTACATAAATGAAAAAGGAAATCGTATCATTCACACACTGTTATTACAAAGAAACGTAAACGCATTAATAAATAGGCCAGAAATTATACATACATTTAATATACACTGGAGCTGTGAATGAAGGGGGCCCTCCTTCACTCACAACTCCTTCAAACACAAAAGAGTTGCTTACAGCAGAATGTCGAACATCAACGATATACTTTCTTATAAAATAAAAGTCGATACATAAAGAGACTCAGTGCTGGGACAGTCACACTTCGTCTCCTGATAGCGTATGATACTGTCTAACTTTTCAAAAGCAAATGAGACTGTGTTTATACAATTTCCCGAAACCATATTAGGCTAGAAATAATAAATGTAATCTCAACCTCTAACTGATTAATCCCTAAGATCAATTCTACAACAAAACAAAATAGTAATTTTTAGGCATATAGCCATCATCATAACAGAATGTTCTTTGTTTAGTCTAATTCATGACTGCAAGCATGAATTTAGACTATTTGGTTATATGGTTGTAGATGTAGTCCGAAATTAGCGAAGGCTCTGTGGGAATTAGAGTATTTGCTAGATCCCGGAATTCCTGCAAGATTCTCGGAGATAGACACCGTCTGCAAGATTTGCGCACATCGTCTGCAGGATTTGTGGCTATTGAAATATGCAAGAAATTCCGAATCATGTTAGAACAAAAAGAAAAAAAGATAAAAGCACAAACAATTAGGAGGAGACTCGAATGCAGGTGAAAGTGACATTTAAAGATGTTTTATCATAACTTTAAGCCTCGATACCCTGTTTAGCCAAAAAATAGAAAATACGGAGGGCTAGGTATAATAAGATGGCAAAAAGGTGTCAAAATGGGAAAATAGGGTAGGATATTATCAGCAAAAAGATGGTAATCTCTGAACTCAACATCTCCCCTGGGCCAAGATTCTTGCATGTCCATTATGCAAGCAAAAACAATACTTCTAAGAAATCAAATTTTGTCTTGTGCTGCAGCTACTGCAGCCAATTGATCAAGTGGGTGGTTTGTCTCTGCTGGAACTTGCTTCTTATATTCATTAATTTCCTGTCGCAATTGTTTGATTTCCTTTTGCATTCTGAGGTTGCTTTCCATAAGGGTTTCATTTTCTTACCTCAAAACCCTTTCTGACACAGTCAGTTCAACGATAGTCTCTTCCAACATTGTTTGCAGTGGCTTCTTTGGTAAAATTCTCTCCTCATGGGTGTTCCCCTGTGATGATCGAGGTTAATTTGCTCCTTCTTGTGGCAGAGCAGCCACGTTCTGGCTTTCTAGCAGAGAAGGGATAGGAAAATATACAAATTCATTCTTATCACTGGTAGTGTTAGGGCCTAAATCTACCTCAGGCTGAGAAATGCAGGTCTAGGGTAACATCAAACCACGCTTAACCTGGTAGCAAGCCCTACCAGGTCAAGAGAGGGCTCTCTCCTTGTCAATCTCAATGAAAATTTATCAAGGAAGGCTTGAGATGACTGATATAATAACTAATTTTAGGCTAGGTATGTGCTCAGAGAATTTTGATTGATTTAAATGGTTGGTTGCTGGATCAGATGGGGAAGGCAGCTTTGGGTCCGGGAAATGAACACAGATTTGCAGAGGTTTCTGTGGGGCGAGGTAGGCAAGTGTTTTAGCACTTTGAAATGAGTGTAATGATGAGTCTAAATACTGGTGAGGAGATAGAGAGGGCATGCAAATGTCATGAGTCCTCTTCAAATAGTAGAAAACATGTAAAACTAAATAAACCCCAAGGCAGAGCACTGAAACACCAATGGATTCTACCCTTTACACTTGATTCATTTAGTTAAGCAGAATAAGAGAGATGATGGCACACATAAACATAAGATCAACTGAATAACTGAGAATGAAACTATGTTAATTCGCATTACCACAAGAATCCCACAAAATGTTGTAAAACCCTGGTTTATTTCCTTGCCAAACTGCAGAAGTGATGTACAATAGTGCTCAATGCATCCACAAAAGTCCAAGCCTAACAAATGACTAAGAAAGTACAAGATATAGGCATCAAACCACCCATTCTAGCCATCAGGGGTCAAATCCATGAGTCTAGGAGCTGTTTCAACAAGATCTAAACTAAGAACTGAAAAATATGCAGTGGAACAACTTGCCTCTAAAACTATGGAAACTGATTCATTCAGTTCAAAACCACTTAAAACTGATGTATCTACCTCCTTAAGTCAATTTTCATAATTTTTACATCAAGGTACATCAATTTACATCATGAATTTGACCATGAGAGAGAAAAAGTTAAACTGGTAGAAAGCTAGGCGAAAATTTCAGGTTTTGAGCAAAATTGACAAAATTGTGCCTGGTGCGCAGCGCCATCTGCCTGATGCGCAATGCCTTTTCTCAGTTGATTTTGAAGGCCTTCCCCTTCACCAAATTTTCTTCAAGATGGCTTTTTGGAAAGGTATATCTATCTACTTTCTAGGCCAAGTGAAATTTTTGAATTTGGTGTCCATTTGCCACTCCAAAAATCAATTCTCCCAAGACTACTTCCTGTGGGTCCAAAAAGTGGCAGAGAGGGCAATTTTGAGGAGTTTTTTGCCCTTTTGGTGACCCAAAACTCCTCCAAAATTCATGTAATTTTTTGGGTTTACATATTTTTTCATTAGGAATCCAAAAATGTAAGCCATTCCTCAAAATTCCTTACCAGCTCAATGTGCAGTGCCAAGGGTGCTACGCATCAGAGGCAATTTCCTGTGTATTGCAATTAAAAATTTGAAAATGACAAGAATTTCTCCAAAATTCTTCAAAATTGGCAAGAGGCAAG
Source organism: Pinus taeda (assembly GCA_000404065.3). Classification (NCBI taxonomy): domain Eukaryota; kingdom Viridiplantae; phylum Streptophyta; class Pinopsida; order Pinales; family Pinaceae; genus Pinus; species Pinus taeda. The sequence continues at coordinate 36,109 of APFE030183415.1, read as the reverse complement.
CTTATCAGTTGCTTTACTGGGTGAAGGAAGCTTCAGCCAAGATTCTAAGTCTGTCTTGCTCCTTTTTGGCCTTTAAGGCTCTCCTTAACTTGGCTTTTAGGGTTCTTATTCTTGTCTTGCAGATTTTGTTTCGGGCCAAATAGTGATATGCCATGTGACGCAAAATTTTCTTCTCCTTATTAGCCTTGTCCAGCAGCTTCTCAAGGTGGATATTGACTCTTTCCAACCATGATTCTCGGTCAGCCTCTATTTCTTTCTCTAATGAAGTCAGCTTGATTTTCCTTCTTTTTGCCAATTGTCGGTTTTCCCTTATGGTTTGCAGCTCCATGATTGTTTATTTGTCCTCCAATTGCTTGTTCTATTGCTCAAGGTAGTTAATGACCCATTTAGCCCTCTCAAGGTCAAGATATAATGCTTGGATCTGAGCTTCTTTCTCCTTGATAATCACATCCTTGAGCTTTGAGCTTTGGGAGCCCAAATCAGTGTCCTCTTCCTCAACCAAAATGAAATCCCTGTCTTGGCCCTCAGAAGGCCCTTCATCATGCAATGGTTGCTTTCCTCTGTCCAGTACCTATTCTGTTGTAGAAGAAGGCAAATCCCTTTTCACCCTAGGTGAAGATAACCTTTGCTTGTTGTTCGGTGAAGAGAATGAGACCCCTTCCAGCCCTGGTGGAGATAATACTCGTTTGGCAGCTAAAAAAAATCTTCTTGTCCCCTTTTCATAAGTTATAAACACAGGAATGTGAGCTTCTTCAACTCTGCTTTCATGCTCTCTTTGTTTCCCGGAAGGTCCAGCTTCCTCTTGAGGTTCTATAAAAATTTGAGGACCTTTGAAGATCTCATGGGCAATGAACGTTTTCCATGGCACTCCCAACTGAGTGAGCTAATACACAACAACAATCTTGATGATAGCAAAGTGATAAATGCTATAAGTTGCTGTGGGTATGGTTTCCTTTTTGCAAGCACAGTCATCCTCTCTATGTTTTTGCAAATGAAGTATGGTATACTCATCATTCTAACCCTGGTAAAATGCATAAGCAATCTGATATGATAGGCATAGAGTTTGGAGAACCTTCCCTCACATGTGAAGTATTTAATGATGAGTTTCATTAATGGCACATATCGGTTCTCCAAAAACTTGAAAGGAAACACCCTGCCTAATTGACTATGATATTTGGCTTTAATGTAGGGTTCATAGTTCTGTTTGTTGATGTTTTATCTCTTGTTCCATCTTTCCCTCACATCTGGCATCCTAGTTTCTTCTACAATAATGGTTGGTGAAAGAGTGAAATTGATGCCAGCAAGCTATACCATATTGTCCTCCATGTTGATGACAAATTGCCTAGCCAATTCATGATGATACTTAACACTCTCTACCATCTCACAAAAATCAAAGCAAGATTGGTATCTGAAAAAAGTGGTGGCAAGAGGACAAGCAAGAAGTTCAACAATGCTAATAGGCTCCTCTCTAATTATTTTCCCACCCTTGTGAGGTCTCCTAGGCTATACATTTTTGTCTCCTGAACTGTCACTTTGTGTTTCTTCCTCATAGCTTGAGTCGTTGTTTCTTGCCATAGTGTTTGTTTTAGGAAAATGATGAGATGAAGGTATGATGAAAAATGATGATGAAAGAGGACAATGGTGATGAGTATGAAGAGGTTTTACTCTTGGGAAATGAAATTGGGGAATGAGGGGATTAGTTTTGGGAAATTTAGGGTTTAGTGAGGGATTTAGGGTTTGGTGAGGGAAATAATTGCTTTAGGGGAGTGGGATATGGGAAAATGGGATAAATGGAGTGTATTAAAGTAATAAAAGAGTGAAAAGGGGTTTGATGATGTTTTTGTGCTGATGGAATGAAATTGGCACAATGAAATGGAAAACAGTGAAGAGAAACTAGGGTTTCATTTTAAACTTGCAAAACTCATGAAGAACACAAGTGTGCACTCAAATTCAACTTTGGAGGGATGATTACTTACTTGTAGAGGGAAAATGTAGCAAACTTGAGGGTTATGGCATGATTTGGGATGATTTAGACCAAGCTGGACTGATGCGCAACACACTAGGCCCAATGCGCAACTCCTGATGCGCAGCGCCAGTTCAAAATTACACTGCAGTTCTGCCTCTGATGCGCAACACCTGCCTGATGTGCAGCGCACTATCTCTGATGCATAGAGCCAGGCCAAGTTGCCTTGAAAAATAGGGTTTTTGTCCCCTTGGCTCCCAAATCGCGATTTTTTCTCTCTAAGAGTAAATTTGCACAATGAAATGATAAAGAGAGCCTCCTTCATTTTAAATATGAATGACTTTAATTTTTTACTCATCTCAAACCCACTTTTCTAATGTTAAAGTCACTTTTGGTTTTGAACTCTGTTTTTCCATTGTAATTTACTTTTCTTAATCATTTGACAAACTGATGCATTGATGCTTGTGTTTTTGCTTGCAGTGGCTGGAGTTGGCAAGGTAACCAAGGGCAGCAGCTCTGAACTTATTACATATAGAAAAAAATTAAAATTACATAAAAAATTTATACATAGAAAATAAAAACTCTTTTTAATCACTTATTGAGTATATCATCATTGAAATTTTGATTTTGTGAACTTATTAGACTTCCTCATGTGCCTACAGACCCTTTATTGAGTTTTTTGCTGACCATGGTGACAAACCCTAGACCTAATGAGACCTAAAACCCTAAAAATGATTTTTGCAAATGTAATGACAAAAAATGACTATAAATGACCTGAATATGTGAAAATAGGCCAGCAGGTAAAGACCATGAGGGAAATTAGATAATAAACCACTACCATCAGATGATCCATGACCTAATGGAATGCATATGATCGGATGGGACACCTAAAATGCATGCAAAAAGAGAAATTTTGATCATTGATGGAGGGATGAAGATATTGACACTAACAGGTAGCAAGTTTTACCAATTCTTCCTTTCTCTCCTTGCTGCAGGATTTTTCAAGCTTCCCACTCTCGGCTTTCTCAGAACTTTTGGCAGCAGACTAAGCGGCTTAGCTCCTAGTATAACATTTAGAAGGGGTTACAGGTCCTTTTTGCTGGGAGCTAAAACCAGAAGTCTCCCCAGTCACAACGACCTCATCGTCATCGTCTTCTTCTATCTCCTCATCTTGGCCTTCCTCATCTTCCTGGAATTCTGCTTCATCATCCTAGGTTATATCCTCGTCATCTTGAGCTTCATTCCCAGATTCATGATCCTGGGTTTCCTCCTCTGTGGGTTCAATTTCTTCCTCTGTTGACTTAGACACAAGCCTTTTTCCCAGACCTCTTCTAGTCACACTCTTTTTCAGCCAACTCGAAGGCACACGTTTTCTTTGTCACCTTATCCTTAGCTTTTTCAGTCTATTCTGTCAGCTCGGGCACAGTTGCCTTCTTTGTCGATCTCTTTTCGCGATCCTTTCCTTCGGTAAATTCAGACACATTGGTTTTCTTGGCTAACCTTTTCAAGGGTTTTTCATCAATTTCTTTCTCCAGGTCCTGAACCCGTTGTTTTCTCCCTGAGGATTTCTTCTTCTGAACTTCTTCAGGTTCCCGTGGCTGTGACCCCATCTTCACTTTTCCTGCAAATTTTTCTTTGTTAGCTTCCAACAAATCGGCATCTGTAAATCCGTTTTCCCAGGGAAAGGCCTCCGAGGTTTTGGAATGCTTCCGCAGGACTTCAAATATTATGATTTTCACCAAACCGTGGTGATAAAGGTTCTCTTCAATATTAGAATCCCTATCTTGTGCAACCATAGACATCTTAATTAGAGACATTTTAGAAAATAAGGTAGTTAATGGGGGCGTCTCGGAACTGTCTGAGGAGCCGCATGTGGAACAAAAATACCAAGCTGAAGCGACCTTCACATGTAACATATTTTTGTAAGAATAAAATGAGTTGTTGATACTTACACTTCAGTAAATCCGGTGAGATGCCTTTGCCCCAACTCAAGTTTAATGGGTCTTCCTTTAGGAATGGCGTGCATCTTTCTTTGCCAAACCGATGATTCTTGAACCATCTCTCGTCGTCTTGTGGAAGCCTGCAAGCCTTCGATAACAATTCTTCTGTTAATTGGAAATGCAGGTCCCCAACCTACACTTGGTCTCTTTTAAGATTCAAGGCAAAGGCCTTCGTCACCTTGGCATTATGGCCACAGAATTTTTGAAAAAATGGTAGCCATCCTACCTTCTTGAACTTCTTTTTTCTCTTTGGCTGAGAATCCAATAGTTTAGAACCCTGTGGTTCATATCTGACGGGAGCTCACAGCCTAGACATTTTCTTTTTGGAATCTTTCTTCTTTGCCATAACACAGTTGAAAAGAAATCAGGGTAAAAGTTTTTTAACAGGGACGTTGATTGTAGGGATACTCGGAGTGTTATGTAAGGATTTGGCGAAGAGGAGAGGATTTTGGGGAATAAGTCATGATCATGATAGAAATCATGATATGACCTTGTAAAGTGGGTTTAGAAAGTGCAGGAATTGACAGTCGAGTGATCTGGCAAGTAATTTATAAGAAGGTGGTGACATCTGGCTACCGGAAATATCGAAACTTTAATCGTTATACGAAACAAATTTAAAATGCCATCATACCTTACCTCGAGGCCTCCTTTACCGTTGTACTTTACCCTTTCTCTGTTTTAATGATATCGCCCATGTTGACGTTGCCTGTCCCTCTGATGTTATCGACTTTATCTCATTAATGATGCTAATAATTACTTCGTGATGCTCCTATCCTAAGATGATTTCCCAGTAGTGTGCTGGTTGACATACTCTAAAATGATGAAATTCGGCCATTAATTAAAGGTTTTAATTGTTTTATTATTCCATGAAAATAACTCATCTGATGACTGTGCTACAGGAATTCAGAATGACTGTAGCCACAGGCTACAATTGCTGGGTGCTGCAAGTATTGAAATTGGTCCTACAGGAATTTGGAACAACTGTGACCAAAAAAGTTTTGAACTGCAATCTTGAGACACTTCTGCAAAAATAAATATTCTTCAGGAACTATGGCACTAGAGATCCTGCAGGAACTAAGACGGGTCCTACAAGAATTCAAAACGGCTGTAACATGCACTACAGTTGTTAAGATCTGCTATCACCGTTGAGTTCTATAGGAATACTGAATCTACAGAAACTGTGACTGTGATCATTTTCTGAAATTCTGCAGGAGTTCTGAAACTGAATCTTGTAGGAGCCCTTTTCTTTCCCATCCATTATGTACAGTCCTCTGCACATGAATAAATATTTCGATGTCGAATGTGCAAAGGGCTCATTGGATTACCAGTCGTCAAGGTAAATTGTTAACCAACGCGAGGCCCGTCACCGTTGATGAGAGTGGGGGCCAAGGTACTCTGATGCATCCTATCAGGTGTGAATTTATGAGTTGATGTCGAACCCCATGTGGGATCCAGTGGTAAAGAAGCAATGATGATTCCCCATTACCACCGGCGAGATAACATGTCATTGAGGCATACAAGTTTCAAGGCATTACAAAGCTTTGATCTTGAACCCAGATAATTTGCTGATGTCGATGGGCCAGAATTGTTGGAAGGAAGGCCTTCAGAAATCCCACATCAGTCCAACACAAGCAAATCATAGATTAATTTTCGAAAAAAACATATTTATTACAATGATCCCAAGGGATCTACTGTTTGGTGGTTTTAACGAGCCCGGGACAGTCCATGCTCACCAGATTTCAATTTTAGAGAGTCTGAAATACTGAAAAAGAAAACTCCACGAGGGCTCCTTTTTCGTAAGTAGTCCATTGGGCCCAAAAAAAGGAATAAACATATACCCAATAGACATTCCTCTCATGGTTTATTGAGCACGAGAAAGAATAGAGGAAGCTCATTACCTCAGCAGAAAATTAGGAAGAGGTAGTGATAGGAAGAATACCTTCATTAACCATTTCTAACTCTTTCTTCCTTGTAATTTCATTCACAAATTCCTCCTTGGATTGCGGTTTATGATATAACTTGATTCTATGTCCATTCACCAAGAAGGTAACATTCTCATCATCAATAGTCTTAATTCTAACAGATCCATTGTCAAAAGCCTTCTCAACTTCATAGGGACCCAGCTAGTGTGTATTAAATTTCCCTTTAAAATTCTTAAATTTAGAATCATACAACAATGCCCAGCCACCTTCTTTGAACTGCTTCTTTTTGTACCTATCATGCCATTTATCTCTTTGTTGCTGGATCAGATCTGTCTGCTGGAAAGCATCCTACCTGATTTCATCTAGTTCATTGAGCTAGAGGATTCTCTGTTGGTGTGCTTCATCAAGATTCATCCCCAATCCTGATGCCATTTTGAAAGTTTCAATCTAAAATTCAATGGGCAACATAGCCTATTTCTCGTACACCAGTTCATATGGAGAAAAACCATTAGTTCCTTTCCATGTAACCCGATAAACCCACAAGGCTTCAAGAAGTCTATCAGACCAATCCTTCATGTGTAGTTGAACTGTTTTAGTAAGGATTGTCTCTAGCACCTTGTTGGTTAATTCCACCTGCCCATTGGCATGTGGATGGTAAGGAGTGGACTTTCGGTGAATAATCTGATACTTTTGTACAATTTCCTGCATCAGTTTGGACACAAATTGGGCACCTTGATCAGTAACTATTTCCCGTGGTACCCCAAATCTAACAAAAATTTTAGAAAAAAAGGAATTTTTTTATTGATTTCTCCATTTCTCTAGGCAACGCTTTTGCCTCCACCCACTTTGTCACATAATCAATGCAAACCAAAATGTACTTCTTACCTTTGGATGGGGGATTTATGGAGCCTACAAAATCAAGATCCCACCTCTCAAATGGTTCTATAAGGACTTGTGGCTGCAAAGGAATTTCGTTTAATTGCATGGGCCATCCTATCCATTGGAAAATATCACACTTCCGAACATACTCCTTTGCATCTTTGAAGAGGTTCGGCCAGTATTAACCTGAGCGAAGGATCTTATAAGCTGTTCACTTCTCTGCAAAATGTCCCCTGCATGGTTCGTCACGGCAAGCTCTTAAGATGTCATAGATCTCATCTTCTCTGACACACCTGTGAATAATCAAATCAACTCCGGTGACAAAAATATCTCCCTTAATCCAAGAATAATCAGCACTTTTCCTAATAATCCTTTTCTTATGATTGGGTGAAAATTGGGGAGGAAACTTTCCTGTAGCAAGATTATTAGCCATGTCTGCAAACCAAGGCGTTTTAATAGATATGGCAAACAAATTTTCGTTTGGAAAGTCATCATCAACATGAACATCCTCACCTGTATGGTTGAACCTAGACAAGAAATCAGCTACCTGATTTTCCTTTCTTGGCCTGTCCACTACCGTGATGTCAAATTCCTGCAGCAACAACAGCCACCTAGTAATCCTGCCATTTGTAACAGGTTTGTTCATAAGATAACGAATGGCATAATGATTTGTATGCACAAAGACTTTATAACTGGTGATGTAGTGTCTAAATTTATTAATAGCGTAAACTACAACAATAAATTCTTTCTCAGCTACCGTGTAATTCAGTTCTGCAGGAGTTAAGTTTTTACTGATAAAATAAATATCATGGGTTACAGGATCCTCCTTTTGACCCAAAACTACTCCTATGGCTGAGTCAGAGGCATCAGTGGAAATGTGGAAAGGTAACTTCCAATCTGCGCCTCTCAAGATAGGTGCTGAAGAAAGATTTTCTTTGAGCTTATCGAATGTGACTTGACACTCATCATTCCAATGAAATTCAAATTCTTTTGTTAGCAATTTAAATAATGGAGAGGCTACTTTTGTAAAATTTTCAACAAACCTTCTGTAGTAGCCTGCATGCCCAATAAAATTGTAGACCCCTTTTTGATTGGTTGGTGGGGGTAGTTTCACAATAACCTCTATTTTTGCTGGATCAACCTTGATTCCTGCAGCAAAAACATGATGGCCTAAAACAATACCTTCAATCATAATCATAAAGAATTTCTCATTGCTCAATGAGAAGTTATTCTCTCTACATCTCTGCAAAAGTTTCTCAAGATTTTGTAAAGCTTCTTCAAACGTATCACCCATAACTGTAAAATCGTCCATATACACTTCTACGCAATCATGCAAAAGATCAGAAAAAATACCTAGGACAGCCCTCTAAAATGTGGTTGGTGCGTTACATAGACCAAATGGTAAAACTTTATATGCATAGGTACCCCAGGGACATGTGAATGTAGTCTTCTCTTGGTCTTCTAGAGCTATCCTAATCTGATTATACCCACTGAACCCATCCAGGAAGGAAAAATACTTTTCCCTGCTAAAGTGTCCAGTACTTGGTCTATAAAAGGTAAATGGAAATGGTCTTTTAATGCAGCTTTGTTTAGTTCCCTATAATCTATGCACACTCGCCATTTTCAATTCTTCTTAGGGATGATAACTAGTGGGCACACCCACTGACTATCATAAATAGGATAGATAAACCCTACATTCAACAATTTCTGCAATTCTTCTTTTACAATTTCTCTTAATGCGGGGTTCATTCTTCTTTGTGGTTGTCTTACTGGCCTAGAATTTTCTTCTATGTAAATGTGATGAATGCATGTGTTAGGGTGAATTCCTCTCATATCAGTGTATTCCCATGCAAATGTGTCTGCAAAATTTCTTAATGTCTGAATTAGTTGTTTTTCCTGTTCAGGAGTTAAGGCAGAATTGATGTTCAGGGATTTTGCAGGAAAAAATTCTACCATCTTAATCCCCCATTCAGTCATTGAATATGTAGGAAATGCAGATAAGAGGGTTGAATGTAATTCTGAAGCTGAACTATGTTCATAACAATTCTTCAAATCATTAATGACATCTAAACTATGATTAGGCTAATTGTCCAACTGCTACAAGAAATCAGGATTAGAGATACAACAATTTATCAAATTTTCTTCTGAATTTTCTTTGAGGCTCATAGCTTGGGCTATTGTTAAAACTGGTAAAGTGCCTTCTGAATCATGTTCTTCCTCTTCAACCTATTGTGTGTTTTCTGTTTTCCATAGAGGTTTAGTAGGGGGATATAATTTAATATGTTTTGTCTCAGCCCCATGGGTGATAGTCATGTTTCCAGACCTACACCCTATGTAGGCATTGGTTGTGGCTAACCAAGGCCTCCCCAAAATCAATGGATGCCCTCCCAAGCTAGTTTTTGGTTGAAGAACGTAAAAGTCTGCAGGATATTCCCAGGAATCGAAGGAAATGACCATGTCTTCTAAGACACCCTCTGGTTTTACCTTAGACCTATCTGCTAATTATAACATGGTAGGGGTAGGTAGTAAATCAAAGGATCCTATATGGGACAAGGTATCCATGGTTATAATGTTGATGGCTGCACCTAAATCAATTAAAGTTTTTTTGATAGGATAGCCGTTAATAAAGGTGGTCACTACAGGGATTCCTAGATCTGCATACTTTTTTGTAGCAAATCCGGCAGACATTAAGCTTGACAATTTTCCTCCCACTTGAATAGTTGAAGGTCCTTTTATGAAACTTCCTAGTTTCTTGGTGCATAACTCCCTTACTGTTTTGGCATAAATTGGGATGTCTTTGATTGCCTGAAGCAGTGGAATTTTAATGCATACATTTCTTAATTCAACTGCCAGATCAAATTATAGTTGTTTTATTTTAATTTATGTTTCCAGCCTTTCTGAAAAAGGGGGTTGGACTATATGAGATGAGGAGGGTTCTTTTAGTTGGATTGGTTCAGGTGTAGTTTCCTCTTCTAATGTATCTAGGGTATCTTTCCCTACAATTTCTTCAATTCTGTTAGGCTAATTCACCCTTCTTCCTTACCTGAGATTAATTTCCTACAGCTACGCAGGTTGTTCCTATAACTGTACAAGTTGCTCCTATAACACAAGAACAGACATTTCCTGTAAAGATGCAGGAAATCCATGTAGAACAGGAACAAAAACTTCCTGTAGTGGCTGGGGTGTAATACAATAGGTAGGGAAGATGAGATAATTGACCAGTCCAATGTTGTGAGTGGAGCGAACGGTTTTATTGTTGGGGTTAGACACTGGATGGGCAGGAATTTGTGTAGGGAGAGGTTGGTTTGGTGGGGAAGGTAATTGGAGTGGTTATTGTTATACAACTTGCTGATGTGTGGGTTGTGAATAAAATTTTTGGTTTGGGAAATTTTGTGTTACAGGATAAGAAAAATTTCCTTGCCAAGGTTGTTGAGGTCGTTGTTGAGGGGGCCAAGTCTGCCAAGGCATTGGAATATTCCACGTCAGATTTTGAGCAGAAGGAAATTGAAAATTGGATTGTGACATACCTGGAGGACATGGCTGCCAAGGTCTTTGAGGGTTCATCGCATAAAGTGCATTAATAGCTCCTTGATCTGCCATGTATGTTGCTTTGAGTTGAGGTAAGGATGGACATTGATCAGTGGAATGCTCCGTTTCTCAAAGTTGACGGATTTCAATGCTATCAGTAGGGCATTCTTGTAGCGCATGTTTCTTCTTGCATTTGGGGTAGAATACTACCATGGATTTCTCCAGTGCCTCGTGCTTTTCTTGTTTACTCTTAGTTTCCAAAACATCTAAATGTGAAGACAAAGTACTAAGAATACCAGTTTTAAGATTTTCAAATAAGTTACTCATTTCAGACCTGGTCAATCCAGTTCCTGCAACCGGTTTAACAAGTTTAGAAGGAATGTCTCTTGGTCTTCCTCCCACCTTCGAATATCTTTTGCAAAGTTCACACACATCATAATAACTCAACTTCGATATGTATCCTACACCCATCAAGTTTAAAACCTCCAGATATTTAGTTCTAATTGCCCTAAGAAAGATGGTCCTCTTGGTTTCTTTATCCAGCTGATTCCTATTAGCTCTTTGCAGATTATATTGAAACCTTTCTACCAAGTCCTCAAGACTCTCCCCTTCCTTTTGAGTCATTCCAAAGATTTCTTCCCTAAGATCTCTAGTCTTGCAGTAGTCTTGATATTTTCTCAAGAACACCTTCTTCATTTCACCCCAGGTCATGATAGAATTTCACCTTAGTCCCATGAACCATCTGAGAGTTGCATCCTTCAACATAGCAGGGAACAACTTCAGTTTCTGGGCATTTGAGTAGTATTCATAGCTTCTACAGATCACATAGAACTCGAATAAAAAGGTGTTTGGATCTTCACTTGAAGCACCTCGAAAATTAGGCAAGGCTGAAGGAGGGATGTTTTTCATCTGGGTTACTCCACCTGTCTCTATGATGGGGAAATCAAATGTGACCAGCTTCTCCTCCTTCTCATCAAAGCCTCCATTGGTATTACCGGTTCCTTCTTCATGAGCCATCTTAGTCCAAGAAAAGGTGGGACCGTTGAAGACTACAGATCCTGTAGAGTCGAGGTTATGGAGTTCTAGTTCTTTGACAGGGTTCTTAAGTAATTCCTCTTCTCGCTGACCACTGAGCAAAGATGTGGTTTTCCTTGAAAGGGGGAAGTCTAGATGGGTAGCAATAGAAGATTCTCTAACTGAAGGTTCTATTGTAGATGTATCATCTTACCCAGGACTACAGGCCTCTGGTTCAGATTCTTCCTCCTTTACTGCCTTGTTTCTTGCAGACTTCTTTTTCCTTAACAATGTATTAGTAAGTGGAGTGGTGTTCACACCACCACGAAAAAATATGAAAGATATTTGGCCCTATTCATCTATTATTCAAACAAAACTAAACTAAAAAAAGCTTACCAACAATCAGGACATGGCTTTGGCAAGTGGCTAGCCTCTTGGGTGCATAGGCTTTGCCATGCGCCATTGCACTTCAACTCCCCCAGTCCTGAAAAACCAAACTGTCAAAAAAAAAAAAACTGACTTAAAGCACTTTCAGTATCATCCCTTAGCACCCCTCTGGCAATGGCGCCAAATTGTTGAGTCAAATTATACTTGTATAATTTGTCAATATGAATTGTCAACCTAGGGAGGTAAACTGGTGAGGTTCCATGCAAAGTATATGCAGGATGACTACCTTGAGTGCGGTATCATTATAGGAAAACAACTAATGTCCCTTTCTGAATCAGCAATGTTGCAGCAAAGCCATTGAGCAGTATATAACACTCCTCTTTATAACATTGTTGACTTGTTGATTATTGATCAGAAAGAAGGTGAAGGATCACTCAACAACTAATCATGCATGCTTCTATTCTTTTAAAAGTGTCGTTACAACAATATTCATGAAGGGTATATAACAACCCTTGACAACTTTTTTTGCTGAAAATCATGCAAGAAAGAGATAAATAAAAAAAAATCATACAGTAATCATGAAATCAGAACAGTGTTGTGGCCAACAAATGAAATCATCAATCTACACTATCACAATCCAACATAGAGTAATGGTTGCAGGGAATACAGAAAGGTTACATTAGCTGTTGCAGGAAATCTACTGCACATTGAAATCGAAAATCATTATAACTATATCACAGGAAATGGTTTGTTACATAAACGAAAAGGAAATTGTATCATTCACACACTATTATTACATAGAAAAGTAAACGCATTAATAAACAAGACAGAAATTATACATACATTTAATATACATTGGAGCTGTGAGTGAAGGGGGCCCTCCCTCACTCACAGCTCCTTCAAACACGAAAGAGTTGCTTACAGCTGAATTCTGAACATCAACAATATACTTTATTTTAAAATAAAAGTCGATACATAAAGAGACTCAGTGTTGGGACAGTCACACTTCGTCTCCTGATAGCGTCTAATATTGTCTAACTTTTCAAAAGAAAATGAGACTGTTTTTATACAATTTCCCATAGCCATATTAGGCTGGAAATAACAAATGTAATCTCAGCCTCTAACTGATTAATCCCTCTAAGCTCGAATCTACAGCAAAACAAAATAGTAATTTTTAGGCATACAGCCATCATCATAACAGAATATTCTTTGTTTAGTCTAATTCAAGACTACAAGCATGAATTTGGACTATTTGGTTATATGGTTGTAGCCGTAATCTGAAATTAGCGAAGGCTCTGCGGGAATTAGAGTATCTGCTGGATCCCGGAATTCCTGCAAGATTCTCATAGATAGACACCATCTGCAGGATTTGCAGCTATTGAAATCTGCAAGAAATTCTAAGTCATGTTTGAACAAAAAGAAAAAAATATAAAGCACAAACAGTTAGGAGGAGACTCGAATGCAGGTAAAAATGACATTTAAAGATGTTTCGTCATACCTTTAAGCCTCGATACCCTGTTTCGCCAAAAAACAGAAAATATGGAGGGCTAGGTATAATAAGATGGCAAAAAGGTGTCAAAATGGGGAAATAGGGTAGGATATTATCAGCAAAAAGATAGTAATCTCTGAACTCAACAGTGCGTTGAAGTTAGGAGTTGAGAAGAATAAGGGTGTCTTTGGGATTTTCCATCCATCCACCCCCCTTACACCCCATCCCCCTCCCCATAATTCCCTTACACCCCCACCCCCTCCACCTAGCCCCCCGAGAAGGAAAATGGTCGATGACATTAAGTTGCCTATTTTTAAAGGATTGGGATCAAAGGATCCTAATCAGTTCTAGTTTGTAGCTGATGTAGTATGGACAGCAAAACAGATCACTATTGATGATGTAAAGAAGGTGCAAATCCTCACGTCATTGCAGGAAAGAGCGCTAACCTGGTATATGAAATACTCTGTGACTAACCTAACTGCTTCATTGGATGAAATTAAGAAAGCATTGGTATCATAATTCATGAAGTTCAAATCAGAATCCCAGTGCATCACAGAGCTAAAAGAAATTAAATAGACAATGACTTAATCTGTGTGGGAGTTGGATCAGCGATTCAAGGTGTTGATGGGTCAAGTAAGCTTTAATATACCCCCATAACAGCATAAAGAATGGTTCATAGTCACGTTATTGCCACACATTAGTTTACCTTTGACACAGCAGAAGATCGTGACTCAAGCAGAAGCATTGGAGATTGTGATGAAGATGGAAGCTTCACCGATTGGAGATACTCATGCAGGAGTACAACAGATACAAAGTTAGCTACCCAATTTGACCTTGGAATTACATGATATCGAGAAAGGTAAAGAGACTAGATCAGAAGTATGGTGTACAAAATGCAAAGTAGAGGGTCATTATAAGGATAAATGCCATGTGTTCAGAGATTATTTGGCAAGTGGAGTGCTTAATCTGGTAAACCCAGGCCTGTGGTGTGAGATTTGTAGAACGAGAGGCCAACATCGCTCTAAATATTTCTACCTATTACAGAAATATGTGCAGACATCGAAGCAGTTGTTTTTGTAACTTTTGTAGATCAGTAGGCCATGACGAGAAAAATTATCGAAGCTATGAATTAATGATAGAGCGCACTGCTGATGCTTATAGACTGCAAGCTGAGGGACATACACACGAGGAGTCAGGCCATCATGCTGGTCGAGGAGGATTTCAAGGACAAGGATGAGGAGTTGGTTGAGGATGTGGCCAAATTATATTTTATAAATGTGGACAGGTTGAACACTTTGCAAGAGACTATCAAAACCCTACGACAACTTGCAGCTTCTATAGGTATTTTGATCATGTGATATAAGAATGCCTCGTCCTTATTGCGAAGATGTAGGAGAAAAGAAACCAGAAGCCTGTAGCTAATATACAAATGATGATTGTTGAGCCAAGGGAGGATCAACCGCGCATCGGCATTGTAACAAGAAGTGGATCTGCAACTGGAAATGATAAAGCCAATGGGAAAAAGAAAGTTGAAGCTACATGGGTAACAAAAGATACTAAAAAATCTCCTACATTTGATATCCTGAAGGAAGAGAAAGTATTCATGGAGGCGAAGTGAAGCTTTATGGATGATGGGGCCTCGACCTCTACCATGCAGCTGACTCAAAAGGATAATTGTGAGATAGTATCGGTTGTGACATAAGATGTGGATCTGAATATTTTGAATTCTTTTCTACAGACTTGCATGAAGTTGTTGAGAAATCAGAATGTCATAGAGGGATTGCAGGAATTTATAGACTCTTATGCTCCTAAATAGGTATCGCAGAGTGATATGCACATAGTGAATAATTACATAGACACAAGAAGCAAACTAGAAAGCAAATGAGGCTTACAGTGTAGATTTGGGAATACGACATGGATCAAGTTATCTTGGATCTAGGATCTGATGCCAATGTCTTGCCGAAGCAAGCTTGGGAATTGATGGGTAAGCTGAATCTGCAATGGTCAACTATCCAACAAAAGATGGCGAACCAATATAAGATTGTCCCTCTAGGAATATTGTCAAGTATCACAGTAGACATTGATGGAGTGCGTACTACCACTGACTTCGAAGTGATTGAGATTGTGGATGACAGTAATCCCTACCCCGCATTGCTTGGATTGGATTAGGCGTTTGATAACATGGCCATAATTAACTTGAAGAAAAGGCAAATGATATTTGAAAGCAATAATATGAGATTTATTGTGCCATTATATCTATCGAAGGGAGCGAGATATACTAAACCTGTCAAAGAAGAATATAACATTGATGACATTGACAACATTTATAAAATAATGGAAAAAGAAGAAGAATGGATTAACCCTACTACAGATGGAAAATTGACTTGGGAATAGGATAGTTCCTGCACCTCAGATTTAGTAGAGGAATTGGAAAACAGGCAGAACGGGTTGCTTGAAGTGTCTACAAGGTGATGTGCAAGGATCACTAAAGCAATGTGGTGTATGATAGCTGAGGTACATGATTTACCTTTAAATGATGGTTTGGGTGATGTAAATACTTTCTTTAGAGATTATGAAATACGGGTACCCGAATGTCAGAGATTGTTATCTCTGGATCAAGCACTGAGGGCTACTCCTGCTATATGGTGGGGTACTCATAAGAATAATATAGAATACTGGAAAAAATGTATAAGGTTGATGTGTGTAAGAATTGGTCAAGTAGAAACAGAGCTCGTAGACAAGTATGATGGCCAAAATGACCCTAGAGACCACATACAGCTTTGTATGGCAGGTTGGTGAGAAATTTCGTGAGAAGAATGGGTGCATGGCTTCATTCATACCTTGGAGACAATTCCTCAAAATTGGTATCTAGAAACCGAGCTTCAACATGGTACTGCTAGCTGGGAAGAAATGGTTTATGGATTTATAATGGCATTCAAATTTTAAGATGACTGTTCACATATAGATGCAACTTTGATTATAGTTAAGAAGAATAATTTTTAGAACAAAGTTCCAGTTATATGGCAACCTGATTGGGCTACGCAGATACGTAATGTAATGGAATGCTATAACCTCATTGTGGAAGAGGATGAATGTCCTCGCAATATTGACATTAAAGAATCATAAGGTCATTGCGAAGTAAATGGACCTGAGACAAAGATGCTTGATATAACGAACCCATTGAAGACTAAGAAGGTGAATATAGGGTCAGAGGTTGAACTGAAGTACGTAACAATAGGAGATTACTGGGATGAAGACATGGTCATCAAAATAACATATCTCTTACATGAATATCTGGAGTTGTTCCCTACTAAGTTTTCATATATGAAGGGCATATTAGGAGATTTGGGAGTTATGAGGATTCCTCTTAAGCTTATTGTGAAGCCTGTCAAGTAGAGACCTTATAGACTGAATCCAAAATACAAGGAGAAGGTGAAAGAAGAATTAGACAAAATGTTAACATCTAGGATAATGAAACCTATCAAAGAATATGAATGGGTAAGTCCCATGGTGGTTCAAGAAAAGAAGGCAAAAGGGGAAATTAGAATTTTTGTTGACTTAAGGAAATTGAATGATGCATGCCTACATAATCCCTTCCCTACACCATTCACAGATGAAATATTGGACAATGTAGGAGGACAGGAGGCCTATTCTTTCACAAAAGGCTTTTCAAGATACCATCAGATCATAATTGCGCCAGAAGATAGACATAAAATGACTTTTACGATAGAATGGGGCTCTTATCAGTATACAGTGATGCCTTTTCGATTAAAGAATGTGTCTAATATATTTTTCAAAGTTGTAATTGTGGCCTTCAAAGAATATATACGCAAGTTTCTGGAAGTATACTTCGACGATTGGATAGTCTTTGGTCTATTAAAGAAGCATGTTGGAAGCTTAAGGTTGATGTTGGATAGTGTAGGCAGTACGAAATCTCATTGAACTTGAAGAAGTCCATATTTTGTGCACCATTTGGTATATTTTTGGGACATGTAGTTTGTAAACACGTATTAATGGTAAATCCATTGAAGATAGCAGTTATTGAGAACATGCCAGCACCAAAAACAATGAGACAACTGCGCACAACACTGGGACACACTAGCTACTATAGAAAGTTTATAAAGGGGTATGCACAAGTAACTATGTCGATGGAGAAATTGTTGAAGAAAGATGTGACTTTTTGATGGAACGAAGAATTCCATAAGAGTTTGGATGTACTAAAAGAAAAGATGGTAATCACGCCTATTCTATTTTTTTGGCACTGTAAGGAATAGTTCCATGTACATGTTGATGCATATTGCATAGCATTCGGAGTAGTGTTAGCAAATCCAAGAGCAGGAGAAATTGATCATCCCATAACATTTGCATGCAGGAAAGTGTCCAACGCAGAAAATAACTATAGCACGACGAAAAGAGAGGGATTAGCTATGGTGTATGCATTACAAAATTTCAGGCACTACTTGTTGGGGGCACATTTCAAAATGTTCATTAATCACTCTACATTGAAATATTTGGTGAATAAGCTTATTTTAGGAGGAAATATTTGTTGATGGTTGTTATTATTCCAAGGGTATGACTTCAAAGTTATAGTGAAGCTAGGGAAATTGAATGTTGGACCTGATCATCTATCAAGAATAGAGACAGGAGAAGAACCCACAAATATCGATGATAACCTCCCCAATGCACAACTATTCATAATTAAAGTCGCAAATGATCACTTCGCGGATATTATTCTATTTCTATCCATAGAAATGGTGCTCGTGGAGTACACTATGAAGCAAAAGAATGATTTGGTGGTTCGAGCAGCTGATTTCTCGTTGATTACTGGACATTTATACAAAATGGGATCGGATGACGTGCTGCACAGATACGTCCCTAAACATGAACGACAGAGTATTCTGACCAAAGCTCATGGAGGAGCCGCAGGTGGGCACTATGTAGGAAAAGCCACTGCGCAGAAAATCTTGAGAGTTGAGCTATGGTGACCCACAATACATAAGGATGCAATATAATTTTGTCAAGCATGTGATGTATGTCAAAGAACAGGAAAGCCATCTAGAAGAGACAAGATGCCACTAGTGCCACAGGTAACTTTGTAGTCTTTTGACAAATGGGCTATTGACTTTGTTGGACCTATCATTATGCCAATAAAGAAGATTGGTGTGAGGTATATAATCATTGCAACTGATTATTTGACAAGATGTGTTGAGGCGCAACTAGTGAAGGATTACAGTGTGGAAACTATTGTGAAGTTCATCTTTGAATATATATTGTCCAAGTTTGGTTGTTCGAAGATCTTGATGGGCGACCAAAGCACACATTTCTTGAACAAGACCATTGAAGCACTAACTGAGGAATTTTAGGTTTATCACCAGAAGAGCACCCCTTATCATCCTCAGGCAAATGGAACAATGGAAGCTTTCAATAAGATTTTAGAGAATGCATTGACCAAGGTATGAAATGTGAATAGAGATGACTAGAATTTGAGAATTCCAGTGGTGTTGTGGGCATACAGAACAACATGCAATAAATTGACATGGCAGACACCATTTAGGTTGGTATATGGACAAGAGGCAATTATGCCTATGGAATACATCATGGCAAGTTTGAGAATTGCAGTTGTCACAAACATGGTAGATCTGAACATTATGAAAGAAATAATGTCACCGATACTGGCTCTAGAAGAAGATAGGTTCATAGCAGGGTTCCAGCAGCAAGTGCACAAAGAAAGGGATAAAGCCTGGCATGACCTGAATATCAAGAAGAATACATTCCAAGAAGGATATCTTGTACTATTATATGATAGAAAATTCGTGGAGTTTCCAGGAAAATTTAAAACACATTGGTTAGGACCATATATCATCAAGCATATCTTTGATGGTGGTGCAGTTCAGCTCGCAAAGTTGAATGGTCAGTTGATTCCGGGACAAGTAAATGGTAGCAGGTTGAATATATACATGGATGACTTTGTCCCTGGAACTTCACACTGAAAAATGAAGGGAAGGAAGTCTTACTGCCACCTGTAGTTGAAAGTGCGCACGGGACTATAAACTACTCTACAGAAAAGGACTTCGTCGAAGAAATACTATTGCGTGATACTCAACAATATAACTAAGTCTGAAGGAACCATGATAAAGAAAAGGTCACTGCATTACGAGGGAAGGTTTGTTGAACTTGGCTAGAAATATGACCGTTGGAAGGAAAAATATATCATTAAAAGGAAATTGTCATTAAGAGACACGAGAGAAGAGAATTTATGAAGCACAAATGGTTGTATATAGCCCCATACCTACATTAAATGATCAAATCTTGGAGAAATCATGAGGCTAGAATTAAAATATGCTATAAAAACCATATCCCACACCACATTTGACACTTTCCTATCTAGAGAAGTTGATAGATTGCATATAAGTGTGTAGAAAGTTATTGTGTGTCTAAAAGGAGTTTTGAGGAACTTGTTGGAATATTTGCAAAGAAAGGATTAGCTTGTGTTATGAAGGCACAAGCAACAAAGGTATCCATGTCCTCAAGGCACTAGAGGTCACTGAGAAAGCACGTACCCACAGAACCATGGCCATAGAAGAAGCAGGAGAAGAGACCAGTTGAGGTCTCTGGGGCGGAACTTAGAACATCCTTGAGGCACAAAAGGAAGTTTACACGAAGAACAAAGAAGATAAGGGGAAGAATCCTATGCAGAAAGGAAAAAATTTGATGCAGCAGAAGGTCCCTCAATAGATCAATGATAGTGAAGAGGATGTTGAATTTCAACGCATGGAGACAGAGGACGAAGAGATTCCCATTGTGCTACCACCAAGAAAAGCAAACGCCAAGCTGATTAAGGAACCAAAGGAGAGTAACTGCCACATACACTCCATTGCTACCAGAGGAAGTACCATTTGAGAGCGAACTATTGAGGAAGATCCCCCAGTTGAATATGGAAGCCTGGGACTTTAACAATCGAAGCAAATACCCTCAATTTGAACCAAGTAGATATTTGAAGCAGGTTTGGTACCCAGAAAGTGGAGGTACGAGGCTGGAGCCGTTCTAGTGGGCTACAGGATTGTAGAGAGCAGGCCTCTTGAATATGTTGAATGGGCCACACTTCGGCCAAAGCACATCTAGTACAATTTGTGTGTAGGAGCTCCTCGCACTGGTACATGATGGATGCATTTGGCTAGGAACAAGGATCCTGATTGATGAGATGTTAATCAGAAAATTCACAATTTTACCTCATCGAGGAAAATACCCCACAAAAGAATTTGTGGGCAAGAATAAGGACAAGGAGATGGCACAAATTATTAAGGAAAAGTTCGGATTAGTAAAGAAGTTGCGTGAATATGACATCAATTCCATTGATGACCAAGGAGTGTGTTTTGTCGCGCACATCTTGGCAGGTAAGATAACGAGGAAGTGCAGGGCCAATGAGGTGCATGTGGTTGCAGTGTCTTTGGTCGTGCAGTGTAGTGCAGGGGTCCAATTTAACTGGGTTTCCTATCTGTACAAAGATTTTTTGACAGATTGCAGGGAAGCATAAGAAGAGGGGAATATGTTCCACTGTGCTTGGCTGATAATACTCATCGCACTAATTGCATGGAAAGAACCAGAAGACTCATAGTGAGATTTTGTGAGGCAATGAGGTATGCCTCCCTCTAGTTTACTAAGGAGCCAATGCGTGCAATAGAGAATAGGATTTTCTTTTTGGTGATGGCAATGGATCTACACATGGTGATTAATCAACATCCAAGGTTGTCACCTAGTTTATATAAGTAGTATTGTCACATTGCAGACTTTAGAGCAGACTTCCATAGAGCCTATGTGAAGGAAATGAAGGACCCAACTAGCACATGGCACCCATTTCCATACTTAGTAACTGAAGATGATTTTCTCTTCGTAGTACAACAATGGCTGGAAGAATGGATGACTCCACTGGGTGGAGCAGTTAGAATAGAGAAGGGTATTGCATAGGATGCAGGTACAAGTGGAAAGGATGCAAAAATAGAAATAGAGGAAATAGAGTAGGAGCATGAGGAGAGACACAATAACTATGGTATGCAAGAGGAAAAAGACAAAATTAGATAAGTCCAAGGGCGCAAAAGCGCTTGTCCTCATTGATGGGGACATTGACGAGATCATAGAGAATGTCCAAGAGATCATAACAGAGACCTGGGACAGAATTGACGATCGATATAGAATAATCTTGGTTGAGGTACAATAGGGCATCGCATAGCTGAAGGTGTAGCCACAAGTAGCAAAATAGTTAAAACAAATAACTCGGCCACTGCATATAGAGCAAAGAATAGAAACACAATTCGGCATTAGAATTTTGTAGCTTCCAGATGGGGCACTTCAGTGGTACACACCAGAGGACAAAGAATGAGCCAAAGCATGGAAGACTATCAACATAAATATTGTCGCACTGCCCATTCATATGTTGCGAGAATTCCATCAAAGCTTAACAACCGAGCTACAGGAGAAGGAACAGCGAACCTCGGTGATGACGATGCAGTCGGAAAAGAAGAAAGCCTCATTGAACAAGGATATGGAACATGAGGTTAAGCAAAGAGACGATGCATGTTAGTGACAAAAATAGTTGGAAAACCGATCGAAGATAGTTGTAGCACAGTCTCGGATGTGAAGGTCGGTGAGGAGGAACCACCAACAGAGAAGGCCACGAAGCTCACCTCGCGATCAAGGAATCAAAGAACACACTGGTGAAGATAAAATTCAAGTATGAAGTGTAGATATCAGAGATGAAAATAAGGCTATAGTCATCCATGACATCAAAAGTGCAGGAGGAGAGGCAAAAATACTTAAAGGCAGCATTGAAAGGCATCTCCGACACAGTGGCGGACTACGGGAAACTATTGGATGACACAATGCATATTTGGACCTCACTACAGGAGGATCCAAACATCCAAAATATCAAGGAGGAATTACAGGTGAAGCAGAAGTAGCGCGATGAAATCTTGGCAGTTGTAAATACCCTACCATTCTTACATAAACTTTCCAGCAATACTGAAGGGAAGAACATCCAAAAGCAGATAGATGATCTTCGAAGGAAGGAGCAAATTTTGCAAGTGAGGACTCAATGGTGGCAAGATGATGCCCTTAAAATATATCAGGCAGTGGACGTAAGGCTCAAAGAGTTGAATAAAAGCGATGTAGAAATATTGCAGAAGGTTGTTGGCCCAACCACACAGGCATTACTGGAGTAGGTGCGCAAACAAGGGAAACAAATGCTAAAGACATTCCAGCAGTATAATGCAGCCTATAATGGAATTGCAGTAAAAATCAAAGGAACCACAACTGAGTGACTCGGGACAAGTCACAGGTGAGCGGTGGGGGCCTATTGGGCACATCCCAACTTGGTCCAAGTTTTTGGTCAAAGACTCTGCATTTTGAGGAGTGGAGCGCGCAAAGATGGCGAAGTTATATTCATCACGCAGTGTTTAGGGGCTTTGGGGTAGGTCAAAAGTCCCTTATTTTGTAATGAGTTTCGAGTATTAGTCCATTGTTTTGTCGGATCCATGGTATGTGTACCGTGGTATTGTAGTAAGGAAGTGTATATAAAGAAGATGTAATACTTTTTCAAATAAAGAATAGAAGAACCAACTAAGCATAGATTGTTTGTATTCTTTGTCTTGAGTCTATATTTTTGCGGAAGGCTCCGCAGCTAAGTGCACAGACCACCTACAACTGGGTGCAGAGGTCAAGGAAGATCATTTATTAAGATCCTTATTAATAAAGAAGAAGTTTTGGTGAAGTATTTTGTATCTTTCTGCGTTCCTTCTCTGTTGTTATTGATATCGTTATGCATGCTTTTTACTATATTATGCGAAAAAATACATGTTATATTGTTTCCTGCTATGTATATGTGTTAAGTACTAATTTGTGTAGTTAATCATCAACACGAAGTTATTCATGTACGTGACGTTGTAGGTAGATATAAGATAAGTGAATTCACAGACGCCACAGTGTGCATATCCCTCTGGTTGCAGAAACCTGGTTCTGCAACCTCCCATAAATGCTTCGAGTGAGACTAGGATCTTCTTGCAGGTCATTGCCAAAAGGGCCAGCGTTTGAGGGTTTTGTTGGTGTGTAGTACACTCTAAACCTAGTTCAAGCCCCCTTTAACCAACAGTATGACCCAAGTTCAATATATGGGGTACATCATTGATGAGAGGGGTGTGCATGTGGACCCAAACAAGATACAAGTTATTCAGGATTAGCCAGCCCCAACCACTCTAATGGAGCTCCATGGCTTTCTGGGTCTTGCCAATTTCTATCATAGGTTCATGTTGGGATTCTATCGTATCACTTGGAATTTAATTCAAGTCACCAAGGATGGAGAAAAATAAAAGTTCTTTTGGTTCGAATCTCTACACCAGTACTCACATTAGCAAGCCTGCAACAACCATTTGAAATTGAGACACATGCCTCCACTATGTTGTTGGTGTAATTCTTACCTAGCAAGGGCATTCAGTGGCATATCACAATGAGACACTTTCAGATACAGTCTGAAAGTATCCCACCTATGACAAGGAGATGTATTCCATTGTGCAGGCCTATTGAAAATGGAAGAATTACATTCTAGGAAAGGAAATGATCATCCACACAAACCGCCAACCCTTGCAGTTCATACAAATACAAGGAAAGTTCAAAACGATCACCATAAAAGATGGTTCACATATCTGCAATAGTTCCATTTGAACATTAAGTATAAGAAGAACAACACCAATAATGTTGTAGACTACCTCAGTTGACTTCCATTATGGCGTTGGCCACTATACTCGACTCTTGTGGACACGAGTTGTTGGGATGGATGCATCTTTACAAGAGTGATCCAGAATTCAACATCACATACCAGATGCTCCTGGAAGGAAAGCAAGTCCTAGATTTTTACGTCCAGGACACAGTGTTATACCACTTGGGACACCTTTGTGTTCCTTCAAGTGTGCGGGAAAGATGATTTGGGAGGTGCACTACAGTCGGGTCGCTGAACGTTTTGGGGTAGAAAAGACAATGACAGTGTTGCAGAAGTATTTTTATTGGTCGAACCTTCGATAAGATGTTGGGAAGTACATCAGATTCTTCACTTCCTACACCATTCCCAAGCCTTCAATCATGAAGTAAGGCATTTATACTCCTTTACCGAATCTTAGACAACCCTAGGAATCCATCTCCATGGATTACATGTCGGGCCTTCCTTCTACCAACCATGGAAATGACTATGTTGTCGTGTTCATCGATAAAAACTCTAAGTTGGTGTTGTAGAGGCTACAACCACCCTCCAAATTTTGCCTTTGCTTCATTTTAGAGCCTCCCTTCTAAACTACAGCAACTCATCTTGCACTGACCCAAGTACTTGCGCTTTGACTGAGCTTCATCATTTGCATTATGGCTTGTGTTTTCTTACTTGGCTTACTTGCTAACCCACAAGTCGATACCTTGACTTGGTCTTCACCCGATTCAAGGATTTCCTTAGTGAATTGCGCAATCCTTGAGGGAAACTAGCCTTGCTCTCAAGAATTGTGCAGTCTAAGCTGACAATGCTCCTTCAGCTCCAAAATTTCCCAGATCTAGTTGACAGCTAACCTTCAGTTAGGAAAATGTGTAGAAACCAAGAGGCATCTCAGAGCCACTCAGATAAGAAATTGCACAGAAGCTTCTTCCTCAAAAGTTGCTCAGTGCATGAGCCAATGAGTTTCCCAGTCCTTCCCAGAACTACACAATCTCTTCAAGCAATTCATGGGAGATTTTTGATAAAAAAGAAAAAAGCAAAAAGAGAAAAAAACATCCCTAGAAAATAGGGATCTATTTTTAGCAGCCCAAAGGAGGCACTTGAGTTATTTTGGAAACTGTCTCTAAGTGTCACTTTGTCCTTGATATTTGAACTTTGCATCATAAACCATAAATCAACCAAATATATTTAATCGACGCAGCTAGAGCTCATTTTCACATCCGATCTTGGAGCTCTAGCATTCCCGAGGAGATCAAGGAACCTTTGGTGCCATTGTCATAGATTTTCCGGTTAAGTCTTGCTTTTCTAGTCTTTTGCTGTTTTTTTATCGCTTTTGTTTATTCAACTTGTGAGAGTGTTGTTTTACTCATTTTGTTGAATGAATTTTAACTTGTTAGAGCTTGTAGAAATGTTGTTTTAAATTTTGCATTGCCTTTCCCGAGTGTCGCGTGCATTACCTAGTCTTTGCACTAACGATCGTCGTTACGACGACTCTCTCCATATGCTTCATTTTTCTTCAATTTGATTGATTTTTTCACTTGTTTTACTTGCATGCATCATCACTCAATCACATCTGCACTCATAATCTAATCATCCTTCAGATCTACTCGTTTTCACACTCCACTTGGGCAGATTTGGGCTTCTCTTGCCTAGATCTCACATTCCCTTGCATGCACTGCACATTTCTAGAGATCAAGGCCCAACCTTGGCTTCTAGAATTGCGTAGAGGCAACCTAGGCCTAGCTCCAACTACACACTACGTAGTTCTAAGAGATAGTCCCCAAGCCTTAGCCATTGGGATTGCATAATGCGCAGTCTCTCATGGCCTATCCCATGATTGAACTGCTCATTACGCAGTTCTAGTCAGCAACACCTACCCACTGACTGATGGGATTGCAAATGTGTAGTTCCAGTAGGCAATCAGTCACCTCTGTGAACCAATAGTGTGCAATCCCTCCCAGTTTGTTAATTGATCTTGTCTTGAAGTTGCTTTAGTTTCAAGCTAATATTTGCATGACATGAGTGTCCTCTTTGTCTCCAGGCACAGGAGTTGTTGAGAAACTCTCTAGAAGTTACAGTTAACATGGCATCCAAGAGATTTTCATCAAAGGATACTGTAGAGAGTAGTACTAGGGAAACAATTGAGCAGGTGTCAGTGAACTTTCCAGTTTATGTAGACACTGAATTGTTCATCGAGAAGGGCATGAAGTTAGCATGGCAGCAAATCAAGGATACATTTGCAGAGGAATTCAAGGAAGACTTAGAGGATCATCAGGTTTATATTAGTATCCAGCAATCAGGATTATACAAGTTTGCATGCAGGTACCCTGCCTTTCCATGTGCTGACATCATCCACTGGATTGTCTCACACATAGATCCAGAGACTATGACATTGAGCATTTCTAGTGGGATAGAGCTTGCCACCTTTAGAGCATGGAACTATCAGTAGATGTACCATTTACCTCAGTCTGTGAACCACATGGACACACTTTTCTATGCCACCCATAGCTTTGTGAACACCAAAGATATTGTCAAGCGCTGTGTTATCACTGAAATATTTCAAAGGAAAAGGGTAAGGTAAAGGTTAATTGATCCTGGACATATTCATGAGATCTTGGTCGTGTTCATACAATTGGCATTTGATACAATTCTTAGTTTGTGCAAACAAACTCATGGTGGCAAAGATCAGAAATCTTCATCAA